>LOEQ01007459.1:51905-67447 GCA_001685075.1 Bramus lutescens | reverse complement strand
ACAGACAATAAGGGCAACATTGAATAAATGGAACTTCCTAAAACTGAGAAGCTTCTGTAAAGCAAAGGACACTGTCATTAAGACAAAAAGGCAACCTACTGATTGGGAATATATTTCTTATAAAGCACATCACCTTTTTTTTTCTGTATAATTCAAAGCCATTGAAAAGGGATTGATATTTTCCTGACCCTGGCTAACATGGCTGACTTTTTCTTTGGCTTTTATCCGAGGATACATGACACAGATGCTTATTTTATTGTCCATCATTTTACAAGCTTCTAGTTTTAGCCTATTTCTTATCATCCTCTTATAGATGTTGTTCTCCATTTGGGGAATTGCTTCTTCCTCTGTCTGAATTCACCTTCTTATGGGTTGGTTAGTTCACAAAAGGATGCACTAAAACTTGTGGCTAAATGAAGCTTAGCTAACACCTATGGAAAGCACATCATGGTTGTGTCCTTAGAAGCACTGTGTTGGCTTCAGGGGGACAATTAGGAGGAGACATCCTTAACAAGAATCACCAATGAAAAGTACAAAAATGTGACAAGATAGCAGTGAATAAAAACCCAAGCAAGAAGGCAGAATGTTACCATGTTGTTCTTTTCTGGGAACATACACTTTGTATAAGGAAAATCTTTCAATATGTTTTACATGTCTATAAGCAAATATTTTGTATTGATTTAAGGTTAAAAAGAAGGGGAGAGAGGAGGAAGAAAGGGGAGTGGAGACAATGTATAGCTCAATTAAAAGCAATAAAGTACAAAAATAACTTTTAGAAGTTGGTTTAAACCAACTCTGTTGGTTTAACAGAGATATAGTAGGTTATACCCCAGGACCTTTGACCTGCAGAGATCTCAATAATTGGGCCAGGTTTCATTTTAGAGCAAGCCTTAAACTGATCAGAAATGTTTGGTTATGCCCATGAGATTTGTGGCACTATAGTACCAGTAGACATAGCTTACAAGGCAGGTTATTATTGTAGCTCGCAGAGTTCACTTCTGGAAAAGATTGGTGATTGCTTTCCTTCTCCAGTATCATGCATAACAACCAGCATTATGAAGGCTAGCTCATAGAGAGGTAGCTTCCAGATCACTACCTCTTGTTGTCTTCGTGTTCTCTGACTCAAGTGTGTGAATCCTACTGACACCACACTGTCTTGATGCTAATGGGACATATTATTAAACTGATTTCTAATACCTTCTTGTTATACCCCTGGATTAGTGAATCAAACCTTATCAGAGAACATTCTTGTGCAACAGATGATTGTTGACACAGAGACCCACAGCTGGTCAGGGAGTGGTGCATAAGGGACCACACAGTGCTCAGCCCTAAAGCGTCTATCGCAACTCCTAGATCACAAGACCTTTGCAGAATAGGGCGTGGAAAGACAATAAGAGGAGAAGTAGTAGACGCCTTCAAGGAAGCAATGTTTTCCAGGCGTAATAGGCACATAGAACTCACAGCAGTTAGGACAATATGCCCAAAGATCTGAGCACCACCTAAGGCATGCTAGTAGACAAGTACTACCAGCTAAGTAATCCCTAGAGTCCTGATCTGTTTTTGTGTGTTTGTTTTGTTTTTACTTGTTTTCTCTTTGTAGCCCTGGCTGTCCTGGAACTTATTCTGTAGATCAGGCTGGCCTTGAACTCAGAGACCCTCCTGCTTCTGTCTCCCAAGTGCTGGGATTGAAGGTATGCACCACCACCACCCAGCTGTCTATTTTACTATCTTATTACCAGTCATCTTTGTATTTTTATTATTTCCACAAAAAATACTAATAAATAGTAAGAATAATAAGCAGAGGGATTACTGAAAATGCTAATAAATTTAGGGCAGAAGCTAAATCAGAATAAAGAAAAGCTGAGTGAAATAAAAAAATCATTAGAATTGGGGAATGTGCCACCACTTCTTCCTCCCACCCCTCACCCCCCAAGTTAACACTGACTTATTTGTCCCTAGAAATGCCACTCTGTTTACCTCTGGCATTGAAGTGAGCAGCCTGGCTTAGTTTTAATTGAGAAAGACTCTTCTAAATTAGGAATTAGTAAACTTTTCCTGTAAATTCCAGGAAGCAATTATTTTAAGCTTAAGGATATGGTCTCTATAGTAACAGCCCGATTCTGTTTAAGTAAAGTAGCATCAGTCAGGAAATGACCAAAGAAAGGACTATGCCAAGATGACTTCTGAAACAGGTAGACTATTCCAGAGCAGTGTGACAGGTTGGTAAAGATGACTTAATGGTGTGCTTTTACTTCCTAATAATGTTTATTTGTACTGTGTAATGAAAGATTACAACATGGTGTTCGATACATATACAAAGAGTGAAAGAATCACAGCTATTTTATTTTGTTCTATAGTAGGAATATCTAAAATTTATTCCACTGTGTATTACAAAACAGTCATGTGCGCAATAATATTTCTACCAGTGACATAAAGGATATGCTATGGTGGTCCCACAGGATTGTATCAACACTATGACTGCTGTAGCTGTCTTAGTTTGTGTAAATGCACTCTGATGTCACACATTGATGAAATCGGCTGACAGTGAGTTTCTGAGAACACAGCCTAGTTGCTAAGAGATACAAATTCTGTTACCTATGTCATTTCATAGAATGCTCCCAAGAGTGCTGCCAGCTCAATTATTACAGCATGCACTAAAGGGAAGAGGGAGGGGAACAAAAAGACGTGGAACAATTTATCTATTTATACAAAGTAGTCCAGATAGACAAGGATCATGTCATTACCACCATAAAATGGTAATATTATGTACTCAGTCTGTGTGTGCTTATCTGAAGTATAGTTCTAGGACTATTCATCAGATATAGTACTCAAAGGGACCTGGTGAGGCAGCTTCTGGTATTGCCATGTTTTAAGAACTGAAGCTAAGAGAAATTAAACTGTTTACTCAAAGTCCTATCACTATTAATGAGCAGGTGGAAGGCAGGGCGGTTTGAACTAGTCTGTTTGAATGGTTCTAGCTTTACATGGAAAAACAGTTAATCAGTGGTTCCATATTTATAATTTGCCTTCACACTAAATTTTTAAAAAGTATTTGTATTAATTATTGAGAATTTTATATGGTATATTTTGAACATTTTCATTCCCATCTACTATCTCCTCCCAGATCCATCTCCCAATTTTATACTTACACAACTTTGTGTTCTCTTTTTTCTTTGTTTTGTTTTGGTTTCTTTTGTTTTGTTTTGTTTTGGTTTGGTTTTCCAAGACAGAATTTCTCTGTGTAATCCTGGCTAACCTGGAACTTGCTCTGCAAACCAGGCTGATCTCAATCTCAGAGATTCGCCTGGCTTTGCCTCCCAAGTGCTAGGATTAAACTGCACCACCAAAATTTGACTTGTGCCCTCATTTTTTTAAACCCATCAAGATAGTAAAATAGAGCCGGGGTCATGACATACTCCTGTAGTTCCAGTGCTCATGCATCAAGATCGTGAGTTCCAGGTCAACCTTGGCTGTATAGCAAGACCCTGTCAACAAACAAAGCAAAAACTCAGGACTTGAGGCAGTACTGGCCTAGCATGCCTTAGACACTGGGTTTCAATAACACGTCAAACTGGGCGTGCCAGCACATGCCTGTGACCCTAGCATTACAGAAGCTGAGGGAGAATGTTCAGAAGTTCATGGTCATCCTCAGCTGCACAGTGTAGTTAAGTAGTCTGCAATTTACACGTGATGGTAGAAGGATTATTTGACATTTGCTTTCCTCTCGCTCATTCTGAATTCTAGAACTAACGATCTGGAACAACTTACTCTTTGGCCCCACATGCACCATGTATGCTCACAATGTATCTGATTGCATTCCAACCTCTGTGAGTGGATGTGTAGGAAAAGATTTGGGGCTTTTTCTTTTTCCTTTTTTTTTTTCTAGAGCTCTAAGCTGATGTAGGGAAAGATGATTTTGTGTCCAGAACAATACGTAATTTATTTCAGAGAATGTGTATTCACATTGGAATCCTGGGGTGTAGTTTGGTGTTTTGTCTTATGTGCATGTCTGGTAGCAGATTGATGGTTATATTTTTGTTTGAATTTGATGCATTTTCTCTTATTAATCTGATTCCCAGAAAGGAGGTTCCCAGAATAATTGGTCTGTTAACATTGTGTAAATGGCTCCAAGTGCTATAATAGCTTAATATGGAAGACTTGACATTCTGACCTCCCATGGAGGTTATGGCCCCTGTTCCTCTTGTTTCATTATAGTAAAATTTGTTTAATCTAAAGGACAAAAGGGATGGATGATTAGGAAATGAAAGTCAGATGAATACTCTTTGCCAATCCCTCTTTCACCAATGTAATGAAGGTCTGAAGTCATCGTAAGAGCAGAAATCTGAACCATTTTCCTTAATGAGATTTGGAAACTTGGGAAAGGCACAAGCGTTCTTGCTCCTTGTGAATGTTTTGATATCACTGTTGTCAGCAAGTACATTTATAGGTAGGCGCTGTTATGCCAGATTGACAGGTAAGGGACTTACTTGGAGTATATAACTGACCTGCTCAGTGTGGTGTGGCTCATTTCAAGATTTGACAATGCTTTTATTTCCATTGGAGGTCATTGGCAAGGTGCTTGACTTTTGTTGGCCTTTGACTCCAGACTTGGGAGCAAGTTTCATTTCTCTTAGGTATCAGCTGCTTCTAGCCCAGAGTAACTAGAATGTAGCCACATAGATATTTCAGTAGAAACCCAAGTTCAACCAGGCTGGGGAAGTAGAGTTGGATTCATTGTCATTCCCTAATTGCTTAGGGCTTTCACTCATGACCCTTTAACAGAGGTCTCATTTAGTTGATCAAAGCCCCTCAGGCAGTAGTTTTCCTGTGGCTCTCCAAGTTGTTCACTGTTGTTTGTATAAAGTAAAGGGTGCATATCCTCAGCTTTCTTAATTCAGAGAATATATATATACACTCTGTTTGAGAGCAGTATCAACACAGAGTTTGGAATTTGAATCCCAGAAACAACTTAACCTGTGTCCTCAGGCGAGATGTTTACCTTGCTTATGCTTGTAACCTGTTATATTAAAGTTGAAGCACCATAGAAGTTAGGTCCTACAGATGATGTAAAGATAAAAGGTTCAGAGTTATATAAAGTTCTTTGCTTCACAGAAGGTGTACCATAAAAATAGCTGTTAATATCATTGCCCTTTAATTGTCCTTATTATATGTTTTTGCGTTTGTCACCTGTTTGTTTTTTATTTCCTGATATAACCAACAGACACCTTTTCCTCCCTTTGGCTTGTTGAGGATCAAATCTAGAACCTCATAAATATTAGATGACTATTCTTGATTCCCTCCTGTCAGCGAATTTATACTAAAAGATTCAGGTTTCCCTCATCTCATGCTTGTCGTATATGCTAGTGTTCCAGATCACTTGAGAAACAGTAAACTATGACACACAAGCGAGTCTGAAATGTTTACAAGAGATTGAACTTCTGGTTAAAAATGTGTTTTCTAAGCCCTGGAGGGGTGGCTCAACAGTTACGAGCATTTGCTGCTCTTACAAAGGACTCAAGGTTCATTTCCCAGCACCCACATGACACAACCATCTGTACCTCCAGTTTCACAGTATCCTGTGACTTCTGATTTCCATTAAAATCAGGAATGCATGAGGTGCACAGACCTCATACACATACGATAAAATAAACCTAAAAGATCTTTAAAAGAATGCATTTTTCTCAATTTATTACCCTAAATATCCTTGGTGAATTTTTTAAATTTAGTACTTTTGTAATATGTAGGATTATATTTTATTAGAAAACAAAAGTCTGGAATGATAATTCAAGCAACTCACTCTGTGACACCAAGAGTTCTTTTTGCACTGTTAGTGATCATGAGAGCCAACTGGTCTTGGAAAAAAGACAGGGGAAAAATATTCTCTCTCTCTCTCTCTCTCTCTCTCTCTCTCTCTCCCTCTCCCTCTCTCCCTCTCTCCCTCCCTTTCTCTCTCTCTCATGATTCATTTCTTCTTTTCATGTGTGTCAGTGTTTTATCTGTATATATGTGCACCATGTTCATGTCCAATGCCAGGTCACAGAGCCCAGGGGACTGGAATTAGAGATGACTGTGAGCCTTTTTGTGGGTGCTGGGAACTGAACTTGGGTCTTCTGCAAGAGCAACAAGTACTTCTAACTGCTGAGCCACCTCTCTAGTTCCCAAGGCTTGTCTCTTTCTTAATAAGATTTTCATAAAGAGTATAAAAATAGCTAGAAATGAGAATTCAGTTACCTAAGCTCAAGTTCCATGTTGACTTTTAACTAAGCTATGTGATCTTGGGCAACTTTCTCAACCTGTCTGTGCTTCCCTCTGTTTATTGCCTCTAAGGTAGAAAATGTTACCCCCATTTCAAAGTGCTGAAGCTAGGACTGCATAATGTATAAGAACACTTAGTGAAGTCCTGCAGTAATTATAGTCGTCATGGTGATAGATGATGACAATTTAGAATTCTCCTCTGCATATGAAATTGAGCAGAAAGGGAGAAAAATCCCTTGCTAATAAATCCCCATGAATTCCATCTTACCATCGGTGGAGGAGGAATAGAAACACTCTTTATTCTGTCATCTGTGCTTTGCTGGAGTTTGACTAGGATGTATTTCGGAAGTAACAGTTTGGTGTGTAGGTTACAATCTAGACCATAACTGTATGTGGCTAGATGTAAACGCTCCCCCCTTTTGATTAGTACCTCACTGTCTGTCTGTCTGTCCACCTACCTACCTTCCATCCTGCCTTCCTATCTACCACCTACTTACCCACCATCTTAAGCCTTTTCTAGTCACAGTGAAGTCCTCTGGTGTCATCTGGGAAGGCAGGTGTTGAGCTGCATTCCCCCCCCTCCTCTGTCTGCAATCCCACCCTTCTTCATTAGAATCCTTGGGCCTTGAATGAAACACCTTCCCCTCTCGCATGCTCTTTCACATCGGTAAAGAGAAGAGCTGTATAATGTATAAAAGCTCCTACATGAAAGCAGCAAGGCTTGCAGTTCCAAGGCGATAGATAATTCCCACCTTTTGAAATTGATATGAATGAAGCGGCATAATGGCAAGAAGCAAATTTTCTCTGCGAAGTTAAATTATTTCACAATTACAAAATGTGTAGAATCTGAGCACATGCAATATATTTGTAGCAATTTCCATTTCCATAACAACTGGGCAATAAAGTGAAGGTAGCTTAGAGTCTTATATTTTGGAGCCTAGCACTCAGGAATTATGCAAGGAACTGGAGGAGACAGACTAGTCAGCAGGCTCTGCACAGATTTCATCCCCCAGCCAAGATGCATGCTGTAGATTAAGTGGTAAGAGCGAAAGAGCAGATAACTTTTGGCAAGTAGTTATTTAACCAGGCTTACCATCCCTGTGTTGAAAAAGATATACATCAATGAAAAATATGGTCCCTACTCAGGTGCCACCAGCACACATAAACGGTGCTTGAAGAGAAGATTTGCCTGTGAAGCTTTGAATGTTTATGGAATGTTTGATTTTGAGGTACTGGTAGGAACGCTGACTGCTTACTATGGGGCTGCCATGCTTCCTGACCGCCCTTCTCTCCAGGCTACACAGCCAAACTTGCTCTTGCAGCCACTTAACAGTTTCATAGGACTTTGCTTTGAGTATTGTCTGTCTGTCTGCCCCCCCCCAAACACATACATTTGTGCATGAAAAAGCTTAGGTGTGGTTGATTTTGCAGTTAACTCTGAAAGCAGCAAATGATAACAGTTTCCAATCTGGGGTCATCAAGAGAGCACTAAGATCTGCAACTTAGGAAAGCTGGGTGAGTGACCCGTCTTTGCATTCTAAAGTAATTTCATGGTGCCTTTGTGGCAGGCCCTAGATCTGGGTTTTACAAAACCAACTTAGAGAGTTTTTAAAAAGTCTTGAGAATTATTTACTCCTCTTTAATTTCATCATCCAGACGTATTCCTGTTAGCATATGGCTGCATTTTTTCTAGTTTATTTGTCTTGCATATATTAGAACCATGCTTAGCAGCCTCCTCATGGAAATAGGATACCTTTGTGTACCTTTGTGTTTGCATATCTTCAATGTAGCTGGAGTTGTGCTTTATACATGGAAGTTACATCAAAAGCACAGTTAGACTCCACCATATGTAACTGAGATGATGGATAAAAAGAAAGAGACACTGAAATTCCTCTAATTAACTTCCCCAGCCCCCAGCCCTGCTAGGTTTAAAATAACCTTGGCTCATTTCTTTCTCACTGTTTTTGAGAAAAGAGCAGCACTGTAGAAATGCAGAGAGGAACTAAAAGCTTATGTGTGGCCTTCTAGCTTCTGAAAGCCCAAGTCCTGGTCATTTAGAGGATTTTGGCAGTAGTTTGTATTACTAGTTATTTGGGAATCTTAAACCCCTGTAGCATCAAGGCTGCTGTACAGAGGTGCAGTTGCACTTGACCTTTGTTTTGTGTCCCCCATCCTGTGTCCCCTTAGGTAAATAAATCATGGTTAAGAAAAAGACGCAGGGAGTTGGTGACACATGCTTTTAATTCCAGCATTCTGGAAGCAGAGGCAGGTTGGTCTGCGGTCTCCATAGAAAGTTCCAGGACAGCCAGAGCTACACAATAGAAAGACCCCATCTCAGAAAACCAAAGTAAAGCTTACAGCTATCAAGATTCATTCTAAGTACTTTGGGAATCTCATGAGGGAATATGCAGTGAGAAAGGCAACTGGATTTGTGTTTTAGACAGAGGGGAAGGCCGAAAGGAAGGTAGGTTATGCCGAAGAATTTCCCATCATAGTCCAATAGTGAAACACATGATGAAAAGAAGTGGACTTGTTAGAGAGACAAGCAGCAGGTGGAATTGACAGAAGCAGACTGTTGGATTAATGGGACATAGGAAAGATGGAGGAGATAGCTTCCAGGTGCAAAGCACTGCCCATCATTATTTCTCAGATTATGATTTGAACACACATTTCTATTGTGATTGGGCATGCCTGTGGGGTGGGGGTTCCATAAGGGTTGTTCAACCTGCTGAGATTATTCTGAAACTCCAAGTGCATAGTGGCTTGGATACTTGCTGAGTGACTCCAGTAGTGAATGGGAGAGAGTTGTGTTTTGCTTCCAGGTCTGGATTGCAGTCTCTTTGACCCCTGATTCCTCAGGTATGCTTCCGAGAGACTCCATGCATTGTCCTCAGACCTCAGAATGACACCTCTGGTTTCTTGGACACAAGAGGCAAGGCCCCCATTATTAGAATCCCAGTAAAGCTGAGGTGTTGGCCCTTTCATGGTCTTGCATCTCCTCAGAATTTGTTATACTCAAATGATTCATAAAATGTAGTCCTTAGGAGTAAAGTCGCTGACAGTTCTATAGAAATCACTAAGCACTAAAACCACAGAGATCCAAAGGAGAACTCAGTTACAGCTCAGGATTCATCTGGTTAGCCTGATTGATCATTTGAAGCCAGGATTTTTAGATGCGATGATTTTTTTCGTGTGTGAGGCAATGTGTGAGTGAGGATGCTCTTGCTTTTCACAGTTGGTTGGGAGCTGGTACCTGCTCTCTAGTGGATACAGACCAGGGAGACTGTGAACTGTTCTACAGCATAAGAACTGCCCCCAAGAACATAGGTGCATCTGTTCACATAAGTCAATAATACTAAAGTCAAGAGCCATAGGTTAAACCGTTTATCCTGGTTCTTCTCAACTGTTCCTCACTTTGAATGACTATGAATCCTATATTCATCTTCAAATTATTAAGTAGTATCAATGATGACAGTTTTAGAAATTAAAACAGATTTTCATAGAAGAATGGTGAATTATTTACCCATCCACTAAAAGCCAGAGCTTAAGACATATAAACAGTTAACCTCACAGTCAGGACACACCTTTAATCCCAGCACTTGGGAGGCCAAGGAGGGCACATCTCTGAGTTCTAGGACAACCAGGGCTACACAGAGAAACCCTGTCTCTGAGGGAAGAAAACCAGAGAGGCTTCACAGCTGTGGTGCAGTTGTTCTAGAAACAGTAATAAAAACCCTTTTTCACCGCTTCTCATTTGGTTTTCCATTTGGATGGCATATGTACAAGTAACTGTTGAAGTCTGAAAGTGGGTGCTGTTTAGTTTGTCCTGCTGTGGCCTTACTATTTTAATTAATGTTTTTCCTCAGCATAATAGCTACAGAAGATAGGTACTTAGATTTTAATGTAAATATTTCTAGAGCAATATATCCTCTAACAATGTGCTTAAAAAGTTAGTCAGAGGTTGGTTACCTTAAAATGAGAATGAAAAATACTGGCTTCAAGTCCAGAGAAATTGAAAAATTAACACTTTGGGGCTGAGTTAAGCATATTGTTCCTCTCAGATATGTGAGAAGGATTGGGGCCTCTGAAAATGTGGATGGGGATGTTTTCTTGGTACCATATGCAAGGATGGCATGCTTGGGATGTCTCTCTGATATGAGCAGGAGAAGAAAGTAAAGAGATTGATAGACTGAACAATAGTCAGATTGGTCTGGTTGATATGGATCACATGTGTCTGGGAAAGTTGGCTTCACACACAGGCACACCTGCCAGGGCTCAGCATTGATGTGCACTTATTGCTCCTGCAATGACCCAGGTTCGGTTCTCAGCACCCTCATGGTAGCTCAAAACTGTATGTAACTCTAGGTCCAGAGGATTTGACATCTTATCCTAGTCCCCATGGCACTAGCACACATATGGTTCACATACACACACACACGCACGCACGCGCACACACACAGAGAGACATAATACATATATACATTCATAAATACATGCAGGCAAAATACTCATGCATGTTAAATAAAAGAATCCAAAAATTAAATAGATAATTTGTTATTGTGTTTGTGTGTATCATGGTGTGCATGTGGAGATTAGAGGACCACTCTCTGGAGTTGGCTCTCTGCTTCTAACCTGTTGAAGCAAGGTCACTTTTGTTAATGTGATGCAGTATGCACTGGGCTAGCTGACCCACACTTTCTGGTCAATTCTACTGTCCCCAACCCCCCGCCCCCCTGGGATAGCAGGAGTGCTGGGATTACAGATGTGTCAACCTGACTGACTGTACAGGTGGGTGCCAGAGTTCCAACTCAAGTGGCCAGGCTTGTACTTTTACCCACAAAGCCATTTTTCCAGCCTCTTGTTAGCCAAAGGGTTTTCTGACTGTTTTTGGTCAGCTTGAAGACAACTCCTCTAATAATAAGTTTTGAAAGTTTATTTTTAATTATGTGTTGAGTTTTATATCTATCAGATATTTCTGAATAAGCTGATATGACGAAGTTTGCTTTCTTTTCTTTTGTGGTGGGGGTGGCTCAAGATAGGGTTTCTCTGTACCAGCTTTAATAGCATCCTTTAATTTCTCATATTGACAGTTCTCTCCTACTCTTTTCTTCCAATTTGTCAGTTTTCCGGGAGAAATTGCCTTTTGTTTAATCTTTACAAAGAACTATTAACTTTTCTGTTGTTCTGTTCTTAGTTACATTTTTATATTATTCTTTATCTAGTTTGTCTTTATTTTTCTTTTCTTTTGTGAGTTCTTGTGGAGATTATTGATTTGAGGAAATTAGTTCTTTTTTAAATATTTATTATGTATACAATATTCTGTCTGTGTGTATGCCTGCAGGCCAGAAGAGGCATAAAAGCTATAAATTTTCCTCTGGTACTACTTTAGCTGCGTTGCACAGATTTTGATATGCTGCAGTTTTCTTCCATTCAAGTGAAAATTCTTTAGAGACTCCCCCTGTAACTCAAGCACATTTGTTGGGCTTTTGAAGGCTTAAACATGAGTGTGTAAGTGTTCATACTTTGTCCTCAGATTCTCTAGTTTGACTCCCTTGTATTTATAGAACACAGCCATGTCTACTTCAGGTTAAAATAAAATATTTGAAATTTTATTTACATGTGTGCATGTACATATGTGCATGTATATGTAGGCACCTGTGAGGATAGACATCAGATTCCCTAGAACTGGATCCAGGCAGTTGTGAGCTACCCAATGTGGTTGCTGGAAATTGAACTCTAGTTTTTTGCAAGACAAGGTGTTCTCAACTACTGAACCATCTCACTTGCCCCATACTTGAGGACTTATTTGACAGAATATAACAGGTATATTTTGGTTAGACTAGGACAGGTGTCTATGACATGTCTATTGGTAATAGTGAGCTTTTCTCCTGCTTTTCTAATTTTATCAAGTGAGAGGCATGTTGAAGTCTGTATTTAGAACCGCAGATTTGTTCCCTTCCCTCAGTCCCATCTGTCAGAAGTCCTCGTGTTCAGTGTGGACACTAGGACTGTTTTGTCTTGTGAGTTTGACCTTTTTTGTCGTTACATGATGCCTGGGTCTGTGATCTCTGCCGACTCTCCTTGCTGTGAAGTCCTTTCTCTCTGATACTGAGCATTGCTGTTTCTCTTGGACTTCAGTCTTCATGATTTTCTTTCTATTCTCTTTTTCTTCCTTTTTCTCTAGAGGTACGTTTGAAAAATACAGTTTGTGCTTTTCAGTTCATTCTGCTGCCTCTGTCTTTTCATTTTGTTAGAACCATTCTCTGCGTTAAACAAAGGAGCACAGGAAATAATGCAAGGGTGTCTTGGAAAGGCAACATTTTACTCTTGACAAGAGTGTGTACTCAGAAGAGGAAGCACACTGTGGCAGGAAGTACACTGTGTAGCAGTACTTCTACATCAGGGCTGCCAGCCCGCAAATAAGGCAACACGGAGACTCGTTATTAATTATGAACGTTGGCCTTTAGCTTACGCTTGTTTCTAACTGTTCTTATAACTTAAACTATAAATTAACCCATTTATATTCATCTGCGTTTTCCATCTTGCACCTGCTGTTTCTTCTCCTTGTCTCCTGGCTTCTCCTGAATACCTAGATTCCTCCTCGTCTTCCTTTCCCTGCCCAGAAATCCACCTATGTGTTCTGCCTAACTCTGCCTCAGCTTTTTATTACACCAGTTATAGCAATGTACTTTCACACAGTGTACAAATGCCCCACAACACACTTGTCTTATTTTCTAACTCAGGTGGTGATTGTGACTTCCTTGCCTGGGCCAATGACAGTTTTTCCCAATTGGCTAATTTTAAAAGAATCCTAAAAGGAAGTGAGGGCAAGTGGTAAGAAGTGAGTCATTTAAGGTAGTTAAGTTCAGGGAATAAAGCAGGGCCTTTGTGTGTAACCAAAGGCTTTGTATGATTGAGCATGGGGTGGTTGGCTGGGGTGGGATGGGTTGAAATATTTACATAAAGTTTTATAAAGTTACAAGATAAAAAAGGATTTGAGTTTTTTCCCCCACAAAAGTTTTACAGTGTTTGAAATGTCTTTATAATATATAATGCTTCCTACAGTTTCTTATTCCATTTTGTTTAATGTAACTTTTGACATTAGTACTTATTATAACTGTATACTTTTTCACTTTTCTAATTTTTATTGTCTTTCCTAAGAGCTAAGTATTGTTCAAGTTTTCATTTCAACTTATCTCAAAAGTTTTGTGTTGATCTTTTTAGTAGTTATTCTAGATATTACATTATAGACTCCAGAATGTGTCTTTCTACTGATATGGTAACTTTATTAGCTCAAGTGTATTCTTTTAATCTTATCTTCTTTTACATTCTTATACGTGTCTGGAATATTTCTATATGCTTAGCATCACATTAAACAGTATTATACCTTATATTCCAATTACTAAACCTATTTAAGAAGTTGAAAGGAAGAAGGACCATGCATATATCATACTTATACACACACATATGCACTCACGCACATATTTGATTTCTGTTCTAGTCTTCCTTTTGTTCAGTTGTTGACTGATATTTTTGTCCCACTTGGTCCTGCATTCATTCAATCCCAAAGAAACACACAGAGGTCTACATTAATTATTATACTTCCTGTCTGGCTACTGGCCAATCAGCATTTTATTAAAATACAATTGACAGTGTACAGACCATTGTCCCACAGCATTCAGTAAATCTATTTGGGATGTGTGTGTGTGTGTGTGTGTGTGTGTGTGTGTGTGTGTCTGTGTTTGTGTATGAGCATGTGTCATGTGTGTAGGAGTGCATGTGGAAACTAGAAGTAGGTATCAGGTCTTCTGGACTGGGAGTTACAGGAAATTGTAAGCTGCCCAGCTTGGGTGCTGGGAATATAACTTGGGTCTTCTCAAGAGCAAGTACTCTTATCCACAAGGTGTCTCTCCAGTTCCTCTTCACCCACTCTCTCTGCTGTTAATGATAGATTTCATTCATGTGAATGCCTGTATTTACCTCCATGTGCTTAATCATGTATTTTATATGGACTAACTTTTTTCCTCATTTGTTTTTTCTTTCCTTCTTGAATTTCTATATTTATATGTTTTGCTTCATTTGAGAAATTTCATGATTATTACTGTCAGTACATTTTTAGATATGTTCTTTCTTTCCTTTTGGGATTCTAATGACATAAATATGAAATATTTTATATAGTCCTATAGATCCCTGAGGCCGGAAGGCAGGCTGTGTCTGTTTGTGTCTCTATGCCTTTCCCTCTCCTTTCCCACTGCCCATACACACACACACACACACACACACACAGAGCACCTGTCTTCCCTCCCTCCCTTACTCCCCTCCCCTCCTCTTCCCTCCTCTCATTTTTGAGACAAGATATTTTTATATAGCTCTGGCCATGTCTTGGAGCTCACTATGTAGACTAAGCTGGCCTGGATTTCACAGAGATCTACCTGCCTCTGGCTTCCAAGTACAGGGATTAAAGGCATGCACCACAGCCTCCACCAATTTTCTTGGGTTTTTTGTTGTTGTTGTTTGTTTGTTTGACTGTGTATCTTTAGCTGCCTTGTAACTTTCTCTGTAGAGAAGGCTGAGCTAGAACTCAGAGATCCACCTGCCTCTGCCTCCTGAGTGCATTTTTGATGGTTACAAAGTAGATAGTTTTTAATGTTTTGCCTTCAAGTTGACTGGAATTGTGTCTTCTAGTTAATCCTTTCCTCCGTCTTTAGGTTCCCATCATGAGTTATGCTATTAGCCCACCCAATGTTTTTGCTCATTGACCATAGTTTAATTGTAGGATTCTATTGGTTTTCACCTTGTGGTATCTGTTTCTTTACTAAGATATTTGGTATATTTTATATTTTGTGTTGAGTGTATTTACTGTTGCCTCTGGGATCACTTCTATAATCCCTGCCAAAGCCCTTGTTGGATAACTATAACATTTCTGTCACCTCTAGGTTGGTGTCTCTTGGTTGCCTTTTTCATCATTGTTGAAACTTTTCTGATTCATGGTACGGTGAATAATTTTCATCATTCATACCAATTTTACAGGTTATAAAACCATGTAAATTTGGCTGTTATGCACTTCTGACTCTTACTTTAAACTTTGGTGAGGTTTTTGTTTTAAGAGATTTATTTTATATGTATGTTTGCCCGCATTTATGATGTGGATACCTTGTGCCCAAGGAGACGAGAAGAGGGCCCATGGTGGTTGTGAGTCACCATGTGGGTGATGAGAACTGAGCCTGGGTCTTCACCAAGAGCAGTAGGTGCTCTTACTCTGACTCATCTCTGTAGTCCACCTGCGC
>LOEQ01007459.1:37549-51861 GCA_001685075.1 Bramus lutescens | reverse complement strand
ATGATGTTTGTCTGTTGTCTGCTGGTTTACTACTGATTTGGCAAGGAGAGGACAAAGAAATCCTTACTGCGCTGACAGTCAGTTGGACCAGTGGTTTTATCCCTTCTGGGTGATTCAAGAGTTCTGGAATCTTAGAGTTCTCCATAGGTGGATTTGGGAAGATGTGAAGAAGGCAAGAACCCAGTATTGTTGAAAATTTGATTTTGGGGGAGCTGGAGAGTTGGTAAGAAAGCAAGGGTACTCATTGTCCTTGAAGAGAAAACATGTTAGGCTCTTGGCACCCACGTGTTGACCCCCAACTTCTGTACCTACAATTGTCTTCCTCAGGCACCAGGCACAAACATGATGCCTATACGTATATATGAGCAAAACATTCATATGCGTAAAATAGATAAATCTAAAAAGAAAAATCTTTAAGATAGAAAAAGAAAACTTGTTCTATCTACTTAATTCACTTTTGATATCACCTTGTAGTAGAGTCCAAAGATTAAGGTACCTCTTTATTGCCTGGAAGTCATCAGTTCCCTTCTTCATAATTTCCAGTTTAGGGTGTAGTAGAGCCATGGTTTTGTTGTTTTCTGTAGTGATTGGCTGAAATAGGGCAGCTGTCTTCTAATGATTCTGTCTCTTCCCTGTTTCCTGGTTGCCTGAGACAATAGGCTTTGATCTTTTCCTATTCTTTGGTGACTAGTCTCCCACTTCTTCAGTATCTAAGATTTGAGAAATTTAAGGAAACTCCTGGAACTAATTCCATCCCACTCTAGGTTGTCCCTTTACATTTGAGGGACTTGTTTGTCTTGAAATGATACTCAGGATCTCTGCTTGTCATTAGCGGGACAGAAAAATGCCTCAGCCCTCAAGAAGGGCAGGGTTGCCTAGTTACATGGGGACTTGGCTGTTATCTAGAACACTTAGGCAGAAGAGAGCTGGCATGAGGAAGTCGCTAGTAACATGATTTTATAGAGGAGAATGCTTATGAAGAACAAAGGCTGGTCTAGCCAGTGGTTTCCTTTCCAGCCCTTCTGAAATACTCAGAACTGGTAGTTGGTAATGGAAGGACAAAGAGAATTGAGGAGCTGAGAAATGAATAACCAGCCTCACCATCTGGCTTCTCACAGTTCAGAAAGTCACATGGCACTACCGAGTTAGAGCTGCTTCTCTGTGTGTACTTGAGGTGCCAAATGCTATATTTAAGCCAAGAGCCGATTTTGAAAATATTTTTCTACTTCTGTTTTGTCACACGCATTCCTTGGCATGTTATGTTAGGGCTTCTTCTGCTACAGCTTCGCAGAGCCTTCTGTTTCTTCATGCTGATTTGGCATGCACTACTCAAACATTAGACCCTAGCTTTGGAACAAAAGTCTCCTCCAGAGCTAGCACAAAGAATATTCTAACTCTCGGGCAGGTACTACCTCCCAGATGAGAGATGGAGCTCTTATTCCTTAATTGTTATTCTTTTACACATGAGACTGCTTTTAAAGTATTTTCTGCTCAAGCCTGTTTGACTACATTTTCTCTTTCCAGAGCCTTTCTAATTATGGGGAGGGAAGGAAATGTTAAGCTAGTCTTTCTTTATCGTGAAAAGTGGAAGAAAGCATAACTGGCTTAATTTCATAGTTTGATTTTGCTTGAACTTTTAAGATACCCGTGTGACTTCAGTCTATATAAATAGAGCACAGAAACCCAGGCTAGACATCTAGATACGCCAGCATAAAAAGATTTTGTGCAAAATGTTAGTGTCTGTGTAAAGATAAGGGTTTTCTACGGTGCTTACACCATTTTAGTTTGCTGGTGGGCATTTCTTACTGCCTTTGTTTCTGGATGCCTTTTTAGATGGGTCATGATTGTCATGGCACCTGAACCTCTGACCCACAGCAGGGGACTAGCTCACTAAAGGAAATTAATGGTTCCTGTGAACACAGAAGGCTTGATCTTATCTGCCAGTGGCTGTGCTTAGTGTTGGTGGCCGGGCACCTTGTTGGGGTGCACGGAGGCCAGTGAAATAATTACCCTCTTCATAGCAATTGCATCGAGTTGTGTTCATTTTGGGAGAGGCTTCTGTTTGTCCTTTCACTTTCTCTAGTTCTGCCTAAGTGTGCTGGCACTTGCTGGAATTCAGGTATCATCGTTATTGCAATATGAGGATGGGAAGCACCATGTTCTCCAAAAGCCTTTCTCCCTTTTCTCGCTGCTATTGATCATAGCCAAGTAGAAACTGGTCCATTCAGGTTCCCCTTACACATGTACATGTACACACGTGTGCTTATGTGTATACACACACAGGCACAGCCTACCCTTCACATTTGATGTCTTCTCTTCAAATTACACACATGGTTAAGATGGCTTTTCTCTGGACTTTGTGTGAAAGTGAGAAGTGTGGCTAAGGGTCAGTGAGAACACCAAGGAATAGGTCACTTGGAGTTTCATGATCTTCTGAGATGAAGTGTCTATCCAGAAAATTTGACACCCCCCACCCCCCAGTCAGGGCAGACAGAAAGCCCAATTTAAATTCCCAGGGCAGAGACTCTGAAGAGTGTTAGAAGTTCTCTTGTCCTTTTCTTGTTGATGTTCTTCACTCCCATCCCGCTTTGCCCTCCTCTCAAGAGTCTTTGGCTTCATCTTTAAAGCTAAGAGCACTTCACCTTAGGTGCAAGGTGTAGGATAAACAGCAGGTTCGGCATAGTATTCTGACAGTTGGTAAATGCATTATGAATTCAGGATTGAGTAATCAGGCTCTGCTCAGAACCCTGGCTGCATAGTGGAACCATTAGTGGGTGCTATTAAAAAATAGTTGGTTTTTGTTTGTGTTCTTTCAGACGGTCTCTTGTATTCTATACTGGCCTGAAACTTGCTATCTAGTCAAAGATGACCTTTACCTTCTCATCTTCCTGCCTTTACTCCTGTGGTTATAGAAGTGTACTGCCACATCTAGTTTAGACCCTGCTGGGGTTCAAACCTAGGACATTATGCACTATAGACATGCACGTTGACAACTGAGCTACATCCTGCATAGGTGTGTTTGTATGTGACTGTTTGCCACATATGTCTGTATGAGTGTCTGCCACAGGTGTGTAGAGACCCACCCAAGGAGGCCAGAGAGGTTGCCGGATCCCCTGAAACTGGAGTTGTAGGCAGTTGTGAGCCACCCAATGTGGGTACAGGTTCCTAATGACTCAACCATCTCTCCAGCCTACCTGATATTTAAACCCTGTTGATGATAGTGAGCTTTGTTTATTTGTTTTGTTTTTTAATCTGCTTGGCCCTGCCATGTTGATTATTAGCTGGTCTGAAGTCAGTGGCCTGGGGATGAGTATTATTTTATCTTAACTGATTCTAATGAAACTCCAGTGAGACACACACCTTTATCTGGTAGCATCCAGCTTCCTCCTCTGTCCTTGAGTAAGTCTGGCTGGTACTCTGATACTAGATTTTTTTTGACGACACAAGGAAAGAAAAGATGTTTGGTTTTTCTGATAGCCATGTGACACATAATAGTTCCTTTTCTCCTGGCCTTAATATAAATACCCAACAGAAACAGTGCAAGGGAGGAAGGACTTATTTATGCTGAGTGTCTCCAGTGATAGCAGTCCCTCACGGTTGGAAAGGCATGGAATGGAGCAGGCTTGGTCCCTAGTGATGAATGCTTGCCACATGGCATTTATAACATCATGGTGAATCTAAAAGCATAACTCAGGGAAACAGGAGCAGGTATTACCTTCAGGGTCCGTCCCCCAGTGATGTACTTCTGCTAGCTGGGCCACAGCCACAGAGTTCCTACAGCTCTCAAAACTGCACCACTGGCTGGAATCCAAGTGTCTAGGCCATTCTCAAGAATCAGTCTGAAATCAAGCAACTGAAAAAGTGTCCCATTTTAAAGGCAGAAGATGAAAGACTTCCGTCTTTCCCAGTGCATGTCTGGATACAATGTATGAAAAGTATGAAAGTGTCGAGGACTTGCTCACCTAATAGAGCACTCACTAATTGGGTTTAGTGGCTCATCTGACATTTTTGGTGCAGATTTTTAAATGTCAGTTAGGATTCTGTCTACATATGAGTAATATGTGTGGAGAGGAAGCTGGTAGAACCCAGATGCTACAGTCCTTGATTTGTCTTCATTCTGAACTAGGAGCAGGAAGGATGGCGTGCTGAACCACGGTGGCTTGAGTAAGCTAGTGCGACGCTGAAAAGTTGTGCGTTACAGAATTCTTCTAAAACCCCTTTTGACCTCAATGTAGATGGTACAGCTGACTCAATTTTCTTAGAGAACTGCTAACACTAAAGGATTCTTTGGAGTAGAAAGGGGAAAACCAAAATAAGTATCAGGTGATTTTAAAATCAGAGATAACACAGTATATTCTTTTTAGGGCCAATTGGGGCAGGAGAGATGATGGTTCGGTGGTTAAGAGTGTGTACTGGGGGTGGGTAAGCTGGAGAGATGGCTCATTGGTTAGGGGAGGAGCATGCTGGCTGCTCTCCCAGGGGACCTGGGTTCAGTTCTCAGTACTCACAGCTGTAACTCCAGTTCCAGGGGATCCAACACTCTCACACCAATGCACATAAACTAAACCTGGGGGGAAATATTGCTCTCAAAGAGGACCCAAGTTCAGCTCTCAGCACCTACTTCTCCAGCTCCAGGAGAATCCGGTTCGTCTAGTCCAGTAATCTTCAACCTTCATAACGCAATGGTCCTTTAAGTCAGTTCCTCATTTTGTAGTGACCTCTAACCATAAAATTATTTTATCACTACTTTGTAACTGTAATTTTGTTATTGTTGTGAATCGTAAATATCTGATATGTGACCCCTAAAGAGGCCCAATCCCACAGGTTGAGAACGACCATTCTAGTCTCTGAGGGCACTACATACAATTAAAAACAGCAAAAATAAATCTTGTTTAAAAAGCTAGGCCCATTTTTTGGACATTCCGCAGGTACTACATACAGTATGTCACATACCACAGTGTCAGTTGGTGCTGATGGAGCCAGGTGATACATCCTCTGGGTTCTCCATCGTGCGTGCGTACATTTGTGCTTGTGTGCGTGCGTGTGTATAAGGAGGTGAGAGGGAGGGAAGAAGAGAGGTGGATTCAGATTGTAAATGATTTAGAGGTTTGCTTATTCCAAGAACTGAAGTGAAGGAGCCGGAGATCCAGAAGAGCTGGTGTTACGGCTCATCAGAAAGTTGGCAAGCTCGTGTTTTAGCTCTGGTCCAAAGAGAAGAAGAAATGACTGCATTCAGGACTGTCAGGTAGAGGGAAGTCCCTGTTACCTGTGAGGGGGGCAAGATTTTGACACCCCCCGGGTCTTCACCAATACACTGATGAGGGTGGTCTGATTTACTCAATCTGTTGGGTTTTTTTTTTAAATCATATTTGACCAAGAATCTAGCTTCTTCATAGCCTTGTTGAGTCGGCATATGAAACGGACCCTTACAGATAAGCCAGGTACCGTACATTTTTGGGGTTTTCATCCAAGTCTTCTGACCTTTGTCCAGGATTCTTTGATTTTATTGTTTAGTTTTCAGACTTACATATAAAATAGTAAAATGTTAAGAAAAAATAACTGTAAAAATTAGGCCTCGTCAGTATTGAAAACTTTTGCTTGTCTAAAGATTCCACTAAGTCTGGGGTATAGTTTAGTGGTAGAATGTTTGCCCTGCATGCACCAGACCCTGTAAATAATAAAATGTAATTTTGAAAAACCCACATCACTAAGAAAATAAGTAGGCAACCACAGATTGAGAGAATGTTTACAAAGTCCCCTTTTGTCTATGACTTGAGTCACAGTATATGGGGAACTGTTTAATTAAGATAACCTAATAAAAACAGTCAAGCAACCTGAATAGAAACGTCACAAATAGAAAGATACTTTCATTAGCACATAACAAGATGCTTACCATGGTTAGCCTTCTGGGGGAATGCAAATTAAAAGAATGAATAAGCAATGTAACACTCACATAAAGAACATGGGAATAAGCGGGGAAATTGAGAATAAAGGCTGCATGCCCTGATGTTTGGGACTGGTTTAAACCAGAGCAGGGATGTCCCTTGATGCTCCCCGCTTTTCTCTCCTTCCACAAAACTGACAGGACACCATCTCCTTCCCTTGGCTTGCATACTTTTAGCCATACTATGTGGTAGTGGGAGTATGGACGCAGCCTGATGCCGACCTCAGATTTAATTACTTTACGTTCTGGCCACATAGAAGGCTGGCTTGTTTAACTCCTTTTGTTTTATATCCAGGTGGCAGTCATGAAGCAAAAGAAAAAAAAAGAAAAAAAGAAAAAAAAACGAAAACAGAATTCTGTAAGAGTTGAATGTGACCATAATTCATTTGGTAAAGTGCTTACAAAAGGACCCAAGTTCAGTCTATAGAACTGACAAGTTCTTTTATTTAATGGAAGCCATGCAGGGTGACATCACTTAGAATCCCAACACTGGCAAGGCAAAGACAGGCACTTACTGATTGTTTTGTTTGCTGGCTTGCTGGTCAGCCCTCTAGTCAAGAACAAATGGCTATTGAGAGCAGTGTTATTCTACAGCCAGAGGGGAACCAGGCTGGCAGATGCGCCAGTGACTCCCAATACATCACGTCTTCTTGTTGAGTTGGCATATGGCCAGTGGAGTGTCCTAATTACCGAGTGGCTTTTATAGCCCATTGTTTGTAGTCACTCTGGAATAGTAGCTGGAAGATGACAGTGAGTCAGCTTGGAAATGGTGGCATGTCATAATGGGAATTGTTGATAGAATTTGGGAGATTAGTAACCTCTGATGATCAACCAAGGAAGAAGTATAGTCTGTCCAGCGAAATGCATCTTGGTGAGTTAAGAATTTTTCTTAATAAGTTTATTACCGAACTTGGGTGTTACTGCCTTTGCCCTTCCTTAATAGTTCCATTAAAAGAGCCAAATTAATAATGACAAGCCGAGGAAGAGATGTAGTCAGTGTTGCTGCAGGAGGAACAAAGAAAGCCAATGACCAGATCCCCACCCTACCTCAAGCCCATCTTGGAGGTTCTGAGACTGGGGGGTTAAAAAGAAACCAGAGGCACCCATAACTCAGCAGGGGTGGCTTGGTCCCTGTGCATCCTCTGTCTCAGTTCCCAGCCTCCACTGTAATCCTATCCTTTGGGAGATAAATTCTTTCTCTAGCCCATTAGTTCCTCCTCTGACTGCCCCCAGGGCTTCAGCCATTTCTTCTCCCTGCATGAGATTCCTGGGGAAATTTTGCTTCTTGGGGACCCTTTCTTTTACTAATCTGATAGCCAAAGAGAGTAACATAAGTGCCTCTTTAGAGTATATTCATTCCTCTCAGACAGGCCATTACGGGATTGCAACATATAAAATTACTCCAAAACCACGCACATACCACATGCACATATGAAGTATTCCTTCCCTCAGTTCTGCCCTCCTTGGTCTTGGTGATTCTATTGTTTCCTTTTGGTTTTGACTTTGAACTGTATTTAAAGCCAAGATTGCATGCAAAGAATAAACCCGTAAAGGTGCCTTCATGAGTGGCAAACTGTTGGGTCTTTCTTTATCCTGCCAACCAACTCCCAAATATTGACATGGAGACTTATTATTAATTATGAAAGCTCAGCCTTAGCTTAGGCTTGCCCCACTAGCTCTTATAAGTTAAATCAACCCATTTATTTTAATATACTTTCTGTCACGTGGCTCATTACCTCATCTCTTGGTACTGCTCATTCTGCTTCCTGCGAGTGCTGTGACTCTGGCTTCTTCTTCCCAGAGTTCTCTCTCTGCCTGGAAGTCCAGCCTATACCTGCTGCCTGACTATTGACCATTCAGCTTTCTATTACACCAATCACAGCAATACACTGTCACACAGTATACAAATATCTTACAACAGAAAATTATCTCACCTCATTTTAAGACTTACCTAATGATGTATGCTTCACCGTTCCTGTCTCTTCTCATCTGGTTCAAAATGGCAGTAGTGTGCTGTACTATGATGCTGTTGCTCTGTGATTTACTAGTGTGGGTCAGAGTGCCTGGAATGCTGGCCCCAGCCATATGTTGCATGAATAATAGCAGAATATGGTTTGCAACCTAGATTCTCTCTCCACTCAGAGATTAAATTGAGGTGAGGCTGGGAGGGCAAGGGAACAACTGTCTTAATTATTGTGGATGTTCAATCCTGGCAACGCCAAGGGGATCTCAGTTACATTTGCATAGAAACATTTGAAAGGTCCTTCTTGTCCCCAGAGTCCTAAAACCCTGCAAGACAGTGCTTTGCCAGTGGGTAGGAGGGGAGGGCTGTTTCCCTGGAAGGAACTTTGCTTACACATCCTGGCTGAGTGTGTGTGGAAGGTAGTGTCAGTCCGATGTCAGTTCCCTGTTTTGTTCAGGTTTTCTTTCACAGTAAGAACATTGAGGGCTGTTGACTTTACTTTTGTGGTTAGTAAGAGAAGTGAGGATTTTTCATGTTGGGAGTGGTACAGATGTTTGCTAGCTTAATGGTAATTATAACAGCTGTAGCAAAAATAATATCATAGTCTATTTTTTATTCTAAAAAATTTCCAACCCATCTGGAAGGTGAATAACAGGGTAACATGCACCCTCATTACTAAGCTCAACTTCCTTCACATCTGGCCAACACTGCTGTCTGTTTCCAGGTCTATAACTATTTGCATTTCACCACATCTTATGAATATAGGGCGTAGATACCCTAGCACTTCATCACTTCCAGCTGATGACATTCTTCTGTACGTTTGGCACAGATGGTGTGTGACTCAGTATTCTTTCAGTGGCATTGCTAGACTTTCCCAGCCACACTCATCACTCTCTCAGCTGAGTCTTCAGTGTATTGCTTGCCTTAAATTCAGTTCCTACTCAAGCTTGCACACTTCTCAGAGATGACCCTTGGTAAGAGAAAGAAGAACAAATTAGTATGCACTTACAATGTGCTGGGTAGTGTGTGGAGGTTTGATGATACTAAGCAGATTGTTAGCCCCCGTGCCATCTTTATAATCAGCTGATACTCTGGGGAAGCCAAAAGATCGCCGGGGATTTAGCAACTTGTCTAAAGCCTGCTTGCAGAATTCGGAGCCTAGATTAGAGCTAGTGTAATCTGGCTTGAGGTCTACTGGGAAATCAGTAATCTTGGTGTTGCACAGAGGAACTCATGAACAAAAAATAAAAAGAGCAAAAGTAAGTCAGCAGGACAATTTCCTTTGGTAAAACAGGTTCACCAGAGCCCAAATGAAGCTAATGAACACAGTAGCCAAAGGGACCTCTTGCCTTTTATCCCTGGTATAGGTAGTGACTGCATCTTATTCCATTGATTAGAGCTTGACTTGGCAATCTCATGTGACCTGCTAATCAGAGCAAAGGGGGCTTGGGGAAGTTCAGAAAATCTAGCCTCTTGTTGGTCTGATTACCTTGGTAGAAAAAAAATACATTTTTCAGCATCATGTACACACAGATTGCATGCTGCTGGCAGGCAGAGTCCTCCTGTGTGTGGACATGTCTCATATCACTTGGCTTCCACAACACCAGCTATGCTTTTGGAAAACTTCCAAAAGCAGAAGGTGTTCAGGAAACAAAACCTTTGTGAGTGTGAGAACTTGATTAAATAGGCACTGACTTCTTGGCCTTAGTTTCCTAATTCACCTCTTCCATAATGCTCCATTTCTGTTGTGAGCATCTCCTGACTAATAATGACACTTGGACAGTTCCTCCCTCTTTTCTAGATAGTTGATGAAGGGCTTTCTGAGCTTTGGTTTGTGCTTCTTCATTATGACACCAACAGTAGAAACAGCTTCTCTGGGTTGGAGGCAGATTGCAAAGTCACCTTTATCAGTGTACACATGTGTGGTCCCTAAATATTCATCATCCCCTCTCAAATCTAGCAGGTCCCATTGGTGTCTTTTCAGGATGTCACTGTCAGGTCAGTGAGATGGCTCCATGAATAGAGAGAGGCACTTGTCACCAATCCTAGCCACCAATGTTTAAGTACCAAGTTCCACCGATAGAAGGAGAGAACTGACTTGCATGAGTTGTCCTCTGACCTCTACAAGTCCACTGTAGCACATATTCCCGCCCCGTGAGTATAACAAAGAAACAAAAGAGGAGGTGGAGGACAGGAGAAGAAGATAAAGAAAAAGCAGCAGTAGGCACCACTGTCACTCCAGTGCCTTGGCATGGGGCGTAAATGGATGCACATGCATCTTCAGGTGCTGCTGAGGGGTCTGAGCTTGGGTGCCCCGCTGCTTTTTGAGTGGCCGATAAATTTGCATCAGCTATAATGCTTAGACGAGGGATCACTGTCTTTCCACTTTCTCTCAGGAAGTCGCTTTTCTCCACCCCTTTCCCCCAGTGAACAGATGTTATTCTACTTCTTAGCTTAGCTGGAATAAATATAGGGAACAGAAAGGCTGTAAGTCATGCAGACATGGAGACGGTAGAGTTTAAACCTGAGCCTGCTTTTCCTTCCATGCTTAATTCAAGTTTCTTCTCATTGTGGGATGAAACTTGTTATAAAAAATATTCAATGGGAAAAAAGAATAGAAAAGGTGGCCAGGAAATAATAATAAAGTCAGTTTCCTAAAGTGCTGACAAAATGTTTTGTGCCCATCCGCATTGGGTGTTTAATATAAGCAGTGTTTTCTAGTGACTCATCAGCGTACATAATTCTCCTCTGCCACCTCTCTCGTGTGTGCATTTCTCCTCCTTTTCTTTCCTTCCCTCCCTCCCTCCCATCCTCTCTCTCTCTCCCTCTCCTCTCTCCATC
This sequence comes from Bramus lutescens, assembly GCA_001685075.1. Taxonomy (NCBI): domain Eukaryota; kingdom Metazoa; phylum Chordata; class Mammalia; order Rodentia; family Cricetidae; genus Bramus; species Bramus lutescens. The sequence goes on along the minus strand of LOEQ01007459.1, from coordinate 41,113 downwards.
CCTCCCTTTCTCCCCTCTTTCTTGTTCTTTTTTTTAGGTTTTTGAGAAACATGCCTGAGCAAACAGGAGCCTTTTTGCCACCAAGGAATGGATTCCATGCCTTCCCTGTGTCTAAAGAGATCCCTGTCAAATTGCTCACCCACCTAGGGGTACAGGGCTGACACCCAAACAGGAACTTGCTCCCCAGAGAAACAACTCTGCATCAAAGGAATGAAAGATAAGAAGACAGGGTTTGTTCTGGAACATAGATTTAGGTCCCGCAGTTCAGCGTCTCCACACTGAAACAGCGTCATGGAGTTTTTATGTTGACAGAACAAGTAGAGCTATAAATCAAGGCTTTATTCGCCCCTTCTTTTTCTTTTCTTTTCTTCCAGAGACAGAACTTCTCAGTGTAGTCCTGGCTGTCAGGGAACTCTCTATGTAGGCCAGATCTGCCTGCCTCTGCCTCCCAAGTGCTGAGATTAAAGGCGTACACTACCAAGCCCATTTTAAAATGCTAAATCAAGCATTTTAAAATTTCCTGGGTGAAAACGTCGGGGTTCCAGAAAGATGTCAGAATCTCAGCTGTGAGCCTCAGATGGTACCCGACAGCATTCTTAGCCTTTCCATTGGTGGAGAATACGGTTTTGTTAACTGAATACGTTCCAGGGGATTTTATCTCTTTATCAGGATATTAGGTCTGGCAAATAGGTAGGGAAGGAGTGGCTCTTTAGGGGCTAATGGTACAGCAAGAAAACATGTAATTCAAGCACAGAATTTCATTGAGATGTAATCCCCAGTCGTTTGAGAAGCAGTTTCTTTTCAGGATTCTCATTCATAAGGTGCAGCTCTGAGCTCATCTCTATTAGCCTTTCTCCCCTCCTCCCTCCTCTTCCCCTTCCCTTCTTCTTCTAGGCTTTTTTGTTAGGTTCTCACTACATAGCCCACTCTGTCATCCTCCCTCAACCTTCTGTTTTACTGGATTACAGGTGTTCCCTGTATTGTCTGACTCTCTCTACCATGTTTGTAGATGTCTTGTTTTGATGGGAAGCATTCTTATTTGCATATGGTCCCTGTTGACTTTCACAGCACCAAGGCAGAATGGAATAATTGCATGGCCTTGTGTGTGCTTTCAAGACTGGGAAAAGTACTTAAATTTCATCTTGTATAGAAAAATGTAGTTAAACCTGATTTAGGCCATTGCTTTAATGCTATTTGGGGTAAAGAAGTTTACAGTAACTATATAAAGACTTGACATATTCAATCTTCCCAATTTATTTATTTTTTACATATTAGGGTTTTCTTTCATTTTTTGGTTAAATACACATGATAATGACAGTCATTCATTATTTCTCAATAGGCCATTCTCTAAATTAATTTTCTGTGGAGAGCAGTTTGTCAAGATTAGGGGAAGCTAATTAAAAGGGAAAACCCATTCTCATTTCAACATTTTTTGTAACATGAGTGATACTGGATTTTTTTTTCTATAACCTAGAAATTGGTATGACCCTTGGGAATCAAGTGACTCCATTTACAGGGAATTTCAGCAATAATTTAAATTTAAGGCTTGCATTATAGCATGAGGTAGGACATCCAAATCTCTGATACCCCATTAATCTCTGTACCAGTTTTGAGCCATTTGAAGCTAAGAGTTGGGGTGTTGTGCCCATCTGTAATCTCAGCACATATGACGTAAAGGCAGGTGTATGCTAGCAAGGGCATGGTGAAACTGCCCTACTAGACTGCTCCAAGGGGAGAAAAAAAATGGTTATTTGGAATCAGACTGCCAAGCCAATAGGGGCTGGGGGCAGAGAGACAACAAAATGGCAGATGTAAGCAAGCAAGGGCACGGTGAAACTACCCAACTAGACTGCTCCAGGGGAAGAAAAAAAAATGGTTATTTGGAATCAGACTGCCAAGCCAATAGGGGCTGGGGGCAGAGAGACAACAAAATGGCAGAAGACATTTTATGTGACAGCAGGGTGGGGTCTTTGAGCTGATATAGGCCATCCAGACTAAACTAGAAGTCTCTACCCTAGGTAGTTGACCTTTGCAGGAATATTAAGGGTGGTGGCTCTGGTTAATAGAGAACGGCCTTTGGGCTTGATTATCCAGTATGAATCCTTCTGTTTACCAGGCCAAAGTCCTTCTGTTTAGGATAATGTCAGCACTACCATGGGGTTGGGGAGTAAGAGTTTCACCTAATAGCAAGAAGATTGCAGTTTGAGGACAGCCTGATTATATAACTTCAAAAAACTAATAAACAAAAGGTCAGGTGAGATGTGGGAAAGCCAATACAGCCTTTTGAAAAGAATTTGTTTCAAGAGCCTTAAACATTTTCATTCTTATTGTTCCAATATCACTACATCAAAGATCATAAAAAAGTAATAAATACAAATAGGTTACTCTGTCTCTCTGTTTTGATACACAATCTCATGTAGACTAGCCTCGAACTCCTTACACAACAAAGGATGAACTTGAACACCTGATCCTGCCTTCACCTCCCAAATGCCAAGATTTTAGGCCTGTGGCATAGCAGCCAACTGTGGATGGATTTTGGACACAGAAGATAAGGCACATGCTTACCTGTTGGTAATGGGTATGTTGTGGGTCCAAGGCTCCAAAACAACCCAAGCAGATACAAGAGGTTACAGAAGGCAAGATTTTATTGGATTGGGAAGTGCAGCAGAAACTGACTTAAGAGACAACAGTCCAGACTCAGGAGCTGACTGAATTCCTATCTCAGCAAGCATTTAAGCAGAAACACCACAAATATCTGTGCCAAGTTACAGTTACATATTCTGCCAACTAGGATTCCGAGATTAGGGACTTTCCTAGGAATATTACTCTTTGGTAATATTCTCATTGCTTGGTTTGCTCAAGTGTAGTGGGATGGTTTGCCCACCAAATATTGCCAACCAGATGTCAGTGTTATCAGTTACCCAGGGAGGTCTGGGGAGGTCTTGGGAACTTAAACTTTTTTTGACCTTTATTCAAGATGGAAGTTTTATTCAAAATGGCTTCAGTTTGGTTCCTTCTTACAGACATATAGGTTGTGGTGAATTGATAAAATATATAGCATTTTGAAACACAATTACATTTCACAAATGCCTACAAAATGCTGTAAAATGTGGGCTTAAATCCTCATACATGATATGATCTGACAAGTTAGGTTATAGCTAAAAGGGATCACCTGAACTCTGTGGGCTGTGGGACCCATTCATTGCCAGTTTAAAAAAAATATTGCTGCGTTTCTGTTGCTATTATAAAATACCATGATCAAAAGCGACTTAGAGGAGAATAGCATTTATTCTGACTTAAACAGTGATGTAGGAGGGTCATCTGTCTATGTGTTACTTTCATTGGTTAATAAAGAAACTGCCTTGTCCCTTTGATAGGCCTTAGGTGGGTGGAGTAGACAGAACAGAATGCTGGAAGAAAAAAAGCCGAGTCAGGCAGATGCATGAAGCTCTGGCCCAAGATGGACATAGGTTAGAATCTTCCTGGTAAGCCATTTCGTGGCGCTACACGCATTAATAGAAATGGGTTAATCAAGATGTGAGAGTTAGCCAAGAAGAGGCTAAA
>LOEQ01007459.1:26362-37526 GCA_001685075.1 Bramus lutescens | reverse complement strand
TGAATACAATTTGTGTGTTGTTATTTCGGGGTATAAGCTAGTCGTGCGGGAGCCTGGCGGGACGAAAGCAAGCCTGCTCGCCTCATCACTACAAAACAGAGTCCATTACTTCATGGAATCAGAGCCTGAGACTTGCCTAGCAAGCAGGGAGTGTAGAGATCACATTTCATCTGCTTCCAAGAAGCAGAGAGATAAGGGGAAGTGGGGCCAGGATATAAATCCTCAAAGCCTGCCCCCCAGTGGCATGCTTACTTCAGCAAGGCTCTGCTTCCTAATGCTTAGACAACCTTCCCAAACTGCCCCTGACTGGGGATCAAGTGTTCAATACATGAGTTTATGGGAGGCATTTTTCATTCAGCCAGCTCCAGCATTCAATCACATCTTTTTATCCTCTCCTGCTCTCTCTGCCCTTTCCTGGGTCAACATCCCTTAGCTAGTGTGTATGGACTGGCTTCTTCCTAGCACCTGCTACTACACAGCCCACTGTACCTGAAAATTTATACCATGTCTTTCTCTGCTATGGCTGGAATCCCTGAGCACATTCCTTCTGCACTCCAAGTGAAATAGGAGTTCCTTGCTGTGACCTAGGAAGTCCTTTTCACTCTCTACCCAAGGTCCTCATTGACAACGCTCTCTGCTCTTTCCCGCAGGCCTACCTCTTTGCTGTTTCTGAATCTTTTACACTTGCTCTTACCCCTACTTGGAATATGTTCCTCCACATTTTGCAGGAGTGACTGTCTTCTTTTACTTCATTAGCTGCCCTCTGCTTAAGGACAGCATAGCCCCAGGGTTCACAGCGTATTTGTCTGTAGGCATTTAATAAATTTCTGTTTGAAGAGGAATGTGTCAGATGAGTTGATGTGTTTGCTCATCTGTATATGTATGTTATAAGGGTATTTGTTATAATCCAAGGATATAATGTGTCTGTACAGCTATGATTTTATGGTTTGAGTGTGTGTGTGTGTGTGTGTGTGTGTATGTATCCATCCATACACAGGACAAAAATAAAATTTATAAAAGTGTGCAAATGAGATTACAAGTGGCTTTCCTTGGTTGTACAACTTTACATTTTCAAATATTTCTCTTTTGGGGGTGGAGAAATGGCTCAACCATCAGTCAGGAGCACTGGCTGCTCTTCCAGAGGACCCAGGTTTGACTCCTGGTATCCATGAGGAGGCTCACAACCCTCAGTAACTCCAGCTTCAGAGGACCCCCACCGTTTTCTCACCTCCGTACATGTGTGGTGCACAGTCATACATAAGGCAACACCCATACATAAAATTTAATGTTTTCATTTGCTTTTTGGTGACAGGAGCTCACTATGCAGCTCAGGCTGTTTTTGAACTGTCTGTATGCCAGCCTCAATCTCTACGTGCTGAGACTATAAATAAGTGCCTCTGTGATTGGTTTGTCTCTCAAGGTTGATGTTTTGGTTTGGTTTGGTTTTTCGAGACAGGGTTTCTCTGTGTAACAGTCCTGGCTATCCTGGAACTCACTTTGTAGACCACGATGGCCTCAAACTCAACTGAGATGCACTTGCCTCTGCCTCCCAAGTGCTGTGATGATTAAAGGCATGCGCCACTACTGCCCGGCAATGTGTTCTTAAACACACCATAGGAGGCTCCTCTCCTGCTCTTGCTTGCAGACCAAGCATCTGTTCCCTGGAAATCAGTTTTTTGACCTTTTATGCATTTTTCCCTTCATGTCGTCTCACTAACATTTAGAGCAACAGGGTTTGTATTAAAAAAAAAAACCCGAATTTTTATATGAAGGAAAATGGATTTTGGTGTATTAAAAATGGAATCATAGAATATTAAGATGATATAGTGATACTTTTTTAAATTTCAGAAAACTCATTGGAAAAATGCAAAGATATATTTGGAAACTTAAAAGATACAGATTTCTTATATATTGATAAAATATACAAATATAAATAGCAATTCAAGTATGATCTAAGTTCCATGGTTCTCTTTTAAAATTTAAAACCTCTTTCAATGATCTCTGGACACACGTATGTGCATGTGTGCAAGCACACTTGCACGCATGTTCAGATGGACATGTGCACCTGTTCATACAGGTGTCTGTGCAGGTGCATGCATATGTGTGGAGACGAGAAGTTGTGTCATCTTCAGTTGGTTTCTACCTAATTTTTTTCTTTTCTTTTTTGGGGGGAGTGGGGTGAGAGGTGTTTGTATGTGTGGGTTTTTAAAGACAGGGCCTCACTATTTTCTCTGGCTGTCCTGGAACTCACTATGTAGACCAGACTGGCCTCAAAGTCACAGAGATCTGCCTGCCTCTGCCTCCCAGGTACTGGGGTGTCCACCACCACACCCGACTTCCCTTCTCTTCTTTGAGATAGGGTCTCTCACCAAACCAATTTGGCTAGGCTGACTGCCCTGTGAGCTCCAGGGATCCACTGATCTCTATCTTTCCCCACACTTTGATTAGAGACTTATCCTGCCACAACCAGTTTTTTATATGGGTACTGGGGATTCGAACAGGGGTCATGTTTGCAGAGCAAGCACTCACTCACTCACTGAGCCATCTCCCCAGCCCTAGTTCTGAACTTTTTCTTGAACAAAGCTCTACCTACTTCTGACTTGTGTTCTTTCTTCCACTTACAGAGCAAACCTTGAATTTGGATGAAAGTAAAGTTGCTGGAACATACTTGCCGTTTATTATTTATCTATCTTACAATTTATTATTTCATTGGCTCAATGCCCTTGACAATTAGGAAAAGATTTACTGACATGTCCTCTGAATAATTGTTAATTAATCTGAGATTAGATGCTCAAAGTACAGTATCCTTAATGGAATGTGAAGGTGGAAGCTTTGCTCCTCCAAATGTCAGGGAATGCAGAGTAAATGTTAACTGGCAGCATAGTTAACCCTGCCCTTTGCACGTTTACAAAAGAGAGAGGAGTTTCGGTCTGAGGCCCATAAACCATAGCTGGCTTGCTTAGTGAGAGCCTAAGATCAAGGACAATCTGGCAGAAAACCTCTGGTTTATCTTGATGGTGACTATATATATATATACACCTGTGTTACATATAGGGAACAAACTAATGGATCCCTTATGTTCTCTGGAATTTGTTTTGGTCCCTAACCGTGTATTTAGATATACAGACCTCCTCCCTCTGTGCTACTCATAGTTCAGATAGTGTTCAGTGACTCTTAAGCTTTATTTTTCTATGTAGGCGTGTGGGGGGGAGGCGCACAAGTGCCACAGCAAACGTGTCAGGCGATAGCAGCAGCAGTTGGTTCTCTCCTACCATGTGGGTTCTAGGGACTGAGCTCAGACGTGGCAGCAAACACCTTTGCTCACTGAGCCACCCCACTGGCTCTGTCAATGTCAATGTCATATCGGTCATTTGATAGGAGTTTTTCATGTCAAGAATCACCTAGATTGTAGACAACTGGGAAGCATTATTCTTTCAGTATCATTCAAGAGTGCCTTACCCCTGGGGCTAGAGTTGAGCAAGTGTGATTATCACACCTACCAGTGATTTACCAGTTAGCATTCCTTCCTGATCCTCAGCCCCAGTTTACCTAAGAACTCACTATTCTAGCACAAAAAGACTGTCACCCAATTCTAGTAGCACTGGAAATATTCTTTAGTCCAAACTCTCTTGCTTTATGGTTTGTCTCCTGCTGTTTCTAACCCATTTGAATAACATTCATACTTAGGTGATTTTTTTTAACTTTTGAAAAAGAATACTAATTCATGTTTGGGCTAGATTTTAATCTTTTCTCCTCACCTCAGAAACTGTCCACTTGCCACTATGGTGATTATAGTTTTTGTCTTTCACTAAGTGCTTCCACTCTGCCCTGCACTGTGCTAACATGTCATCCCCTCTGCTGTTTACAGCAGCCGTGTGATGCGGCCACTATGATATCATTGTTCTATTTTTATGGGTGAGAGAAGAGGCTCATGAGCCGTGAAGAGTGGAGCTGGGTCCATACCTGGGCCTGTGTTGGTTCACTGCCAGCATTTGCCCTGTTCTTTCTGGTTGACTCCCTAATGAAACCAGGACCTAAGCATCTAGTGCAATGGGACCCACTCAGCAGCCACTCTGCCTAGCTTTGTTTCCTGGCTAATTCTGTGCATTCTGAGGCATAGCACCTGTGTTATATCACACAACCAATCAATTCTAGGTTGGCACGCCCCTCAAGGAATTCATTGTCTTCTCTGTTTCTTAAAAAGTCATTTGGAGGGCTGGAGAGATGACTCAGCAGGTAAGAGCACTGGCCTTCAATACAGAGGACCCAGGTTCAGTTCCCAGGACCCACATGACAGCTCACACCTGTTTGTAACTCTAGTTCCAGTGGATCTGACACCCTTACACCAATGCACATAAAATTAAATAAATTATTCTTTAAAACTATTTAGAAATAATTATTGTGGTTGTTGTGGACACATAGAATGTAGTATAGTGTTTCTCAGTAGCCTTCATGATATATGCTTATGTTAACTGGTACATAAGGAAACATCTCTGTACTCCATAGATCCAGGTACTCCCTACCTTCATGCTGTTCTGCTTAGTCTTTGTTTCCCTCTATTATGGAGGGAACATGTTAAAAACTTTATGGATGAAGTTTTGTTCCCTTCTGTGTCTGTGTTCAATGTTAAATGCTTGAGAATTATCAATATTGCTTATGTATTTGTAGTGTCTCCTTTTTAAGTGCTATGCAGCACTTCATTAAACATATCATTTTGTTTCATTGCCTCTGGATAAATATTTGGATTGTTTATGATTTAGGGCTGAACAATTAATTTTTGTTTTCTTTTTGTGGACTTATTTTTGTGTTCTTCATTTTTAGTGAAATTGTTCATTCCTTTTTCTGTGCAAATTTGTCTTAATGACGTATTTGTTGAATTGTGTTCTCATGAGGCTGAGCCTCCTTACACACCCACTAGCTGTATATAAAACCTTGTTTTATATCTTGCTGAAAGGTGAGATTTAGTCACTCTTTGAATTCTGTTCTTCTGGTAACTACATAGTGGGATCTCCTTGTGATTTGAGTTTGTATGTTCTTATCATCTAGGTATGTGTCAACATCGTGTGTGTGTGTGTGTTCTTTTCTGAACTTTTGAAACATCCTGTCTGTCTGTTCGTTTGTCTAGGGAGCATGTAAGGCAGTGCTTACTTCATCACTAGCTGATAAATGATTGAAGGGTGTTGAATTTGATTATTAGTGTGCACATTTTCCTCTTGACAGCTTGAGCCTTGGTTGTGGTGCAGTTTCATGAGTTGGTGCCAGAATGAGCAGGTGTGAGAAGCAGACCAGTGGTTTCCTGCCATAGTAGGAAACAGCATCACGTTGCATCACTGTCTTGGTCCTGGATGACTCTTCTGAGCATGGAGAAGTAGCTTCAAGGACTTCTGTGGCTCACATGGTGACCAGTGGCTGTGTTGTTTCACTAAGACTGGAAGTGCCTAGGCCTGATTTTCATTATGGCTGAAACTGAAAGACACTTTTTTGTTTTTGGGTTTTGTTTTGTTTTGTTTTTCGAGCGAAGGTTTCTCTGAAAGATTTTCGGCACCAATGAAAGATAATCCGAGGCTCAACTCTGGCAGGTCCCCTGGAGGGTGGGAGACCGGCGGTGGACAGGAGACAGACAGATGTGCCATGCAGAGAGAACATGGGTATAGAGTTTATTTAGTGTGTATTGGAAACGGTATAAGAGTAAGGGATTATGGAGAGGAGGGGAGAAGGGGAGAGAGAGAGGAAAGAAAGGGTGGAGAGAAGAAAGGAGAGAAGGGAGAGAGGCAGTAGTTACCTCTTCAGAAGAGGGGCAGACAGAGAGTGAGAGCATTGGAGGAGAGGGGGCTCAAGATGAGCTTGCCTCTGTGGGGAAGGGGTTGCAAGGAGATTGGGGGTGGGCAGAGCTTGTCTCTTAAAGGGACAGGATACACAGATGATAGGGATGGTCTGCAAAATGATAACATTCTCTATGTAGCTCTGGCTGTCCTGGAACTCACTCGGGGTGTATTAAGAAGCTGGCTTTGAACTCAGACCTGCCTGCCTTTGTCTCTGGAGTGCTAGGATTAAAATCTACACCACCACGCCCAGCTGGAAAGATAAGATTATTCTTGATATTTTTAGCCATCTCTGTAACATCTTTATCTCTTTCGCAATTCTTTCAAATTCTCTTTTCTATGATACTTTTTTGCAACATTGAAAACTTTTGTTCTGCTAAGTATACAAGATTTCAAGGAAATAAAGGTGCAGTTAACTGTGGCTCAACCAGCAATAAAAAAGCAATGAGTACCTTGCATTTGAAAGGCGGTGGAGGGTGTGGAGATGTGTATATCAGTAGTTATTTATCCAGAAAAATGAAGAATGGGGTCTCCTTTCTCCACTTAAGTCTTTTACTCTAGAGGAAATGGCTGGTGTTTTTTTAATGGTTCCTTTTATGAATATGTGTTCTCATTTTTTATTTTGTAGTTTATGTATTTTGTTGTTGTTTTTATTTATTCTGGGGATTGAACTAAGTCTCAAATTGGCTAAACTGTGCCTCAGTCCATTTCCTATTTAGAATTATTTTTCACACAAAAAGAGTCATGAAGACAGACAAGTTACACCCATGATCTCAACTCATGCATGGACTATAAAAGCTGATTTCATGATAATTGAGAGGAGAGTGGTCGAATGGTGTTTACCAGTGGCCTGGAAGATGCAAGGGGAAAGGTTTGCAGGAGATACTTTGTCCTGTTTGGGTAGAAACAAAGTGGTTTGCCCCCACTGGGAAACTGGGAAGTAATACTGCAGTGGTCTACACTTTGAAAGCTAGAAGGATGGATTCTGAAAGTTTTCACTGTATACAAATGACAGCTCCCTTAACCATTGTGCAGTGTATGCCTATGCTTAAACATCACATGGTATACTCCTATCTACTTAAGATGTAAGGTTTTTTTTTCCTGCTTTTATATGCCAGTTAAATAAAGTGTAAAAATGCAAACAGGGTTCAGACCTTGAAGGCTATTTTCCAAGCTCCCTCTCTGAGACTGGCTTGTGGAAGTAGGTGTAGCTCACATATTCTTAACAGTTTCTACGCAGGTGGGCTGAGCTTTACTGAATCAGTTTCTTTTTGTTGTTTGTACATTGTTTCTTTGCTTGCTTGTACTTTTATTTATTTGCTATAGTAAATTACACTGGAGTTCTGAGCCGGTTTGCAAGTGTAACCAGCGAAGAATGCTTTACTATTTGACAGTTGTTGCCAGATTGGCCTCTTGGCAGTTTCAGTGGGTCGTTCTCCCACTGAGAGTGTCTGCTAATGTCACCGGCCCTCTCTTAAATGCACGACCCAGAGGAAAGCCTCTGTTACTCAGCTTTCTGGTATTGCATGCCATAAGGCCCATACCTTAGTGGTTTCCAAGCTGTTTTCTCTTTGTCGACTTCCCCTGGCTGTATCCCCTGCAGAGGGAAATGGCAGCCCTTCCTCACTGTGGCTGAGGGTCTCGAGCTGGATTTGCAGGATGCTGCTCTCTCACACACAGCTCTGACTGCTCACTGTTCAGAAAGCCCTCTCTTGTTGATGTGCTCTGTCTGCTTTGTGTATTTCCTGCAGGAGGAAGGCTCAACAAGGACCTGCGACACTTTCTCAACCAGCGGTTCCAGAAGGGGTCTCCAGATCATGAGCTCCAGCAGACCATAAGGGACAACCTCTACCGCCATGCCGTGCCTTGTAAGTAGCCAATTTTAGTGTCTCACTGCTGTGTGTGAGTGTGCGTGCCCACATATGTGTAAAGAGGAGAGGGAAGTTCAGCTGATGGTTCTGGCACACTTAGCCGTGAGTCCACCTAATGATGCCCTAAGTAAAGCAAATGATGGTTGACAGTGGGATAGACAGCAATGATATCATGGTGTGACTGTGAATGGATTTCCATTTGACTCTGCTACTTACTAGTTTTAAATGCTGGGCAAATTACCTTTCGTGAGCTCACTGTCCGATCTGTGTAAAGACCTTGTTGGTCATGCTAGCTCCATGGAACTGCTGTGAAGTATAGAGGGGCTGAAGCGTGTAAACAGTTCGCAAAGCCTTGGCGGGGTGAAGCCTCTAGAAATGGAAAGAAGTGTCATTGTGTTTAATGGAGTGAGCCAGGCAGAGACCCTGAGACTGAGCAGGGTGGAGGCCCCTGTGTCTTTATTGGCCCTCGGTGGGGGGAGTGCCACAGTCACTCTCCATCCCTACAACCAGATTTTAAAATCTCCACATCTGGATTGTAGGGAAAAAGAAGAATTTTCACAGATTAAAATTCTAAAACATGTTCAATGCAACCAAATTTGAGCTAGCCAGATATAGACCATCGGGCCTCTGAAAGGGAAATCTGCAGGGTCAGGACAAGCAAGCCATGGGTTGGTCCGCTGGGAGTGGATAATTGACAGCTGCCTTAGAGTGGGACGTGAACGCACTGTGTCCGTGAGCAGGCTGATCTTACCTCTGCCTCTTGGGAAGACATGGCATTTATTTGATTCCATTCACACCTCAAGGAGTGATTCTGGTTTTAGTACTGGGACTTTCACTTTCTGCTTTCTGTTGCTTGGTTCTTTGAAGTTTGGAAGTGTTTTTAGAGGTACCATCTTTGAGACACTGCCTCCTAGAGGAAGAATACTTTAATATTTACGGAGTCCTCCTCTTGCTGTGATCTGTTGTCCTAGAAATGGTTTTCTTTAAATATACTTTGGAAGTAATGTGCTAGACTGCCCGTGTTTGCTGATGTCACCATAAAGTCACAAGTGTGACTGACCAAAGGCTTTGCATAGATTTAAGAACCTTAGGAAATCAGTTTCTAGAATAATCTGCTGCCCTCCATTTTGCTTGGTAGTAAATCAAGGCTCTGCAGGGAAGAAGAATACTGTAGGGATCTTGGGCAGCACTCTGGCAGCTGCATCTGACAGAGAAGAGGTGACCTGTTAACATGACTTAGTTGCCTTCACTCATCTCGGCTTTTCCATTTTGAATTGAAAACTTTAATCTCAATAATATCCTTGAATGATTCCATATGTATTTAGATTCATTGCAATTCCTAATTCTAGTCTTGCAGATAGGGTAGGGATTTTCATCCCGTTTTTATTGATCTAGTAACCCAGTTTTGAGTGAGGATGTGACTCTGGACAACAGAACTGAGGCTGTATTATCCAGCTTGGCCATCTTCTGTCACACTGGCCCATGTTACATACACCAAACTTCTGAAAGCAGGAGAGGAAACAGGGTCATGGGGAGTTCATAGCAGAACCTCATCTTTTTGGCTCATGAACCTTCTAGGGCCATTTCTAAGCTGTTCCGCGACTGCCTGTAAGTTATGGTTACAGGCTGAATGCAACTTTGCCGAATTCAGGAATTGCAGACTCATGATTGTTCTCCATGTGATTTTTTTTCTCTACCTATATTCCACTTTAAGAAATGGGGATGAAGCAAATTAGCACACCATTGCTTGATGCATCTGTGGTGTTACCATGGTTACATTTTGGGCAAGCTTTCCCATTAATTCTACCCCCCCCACCCAGTCTCTTGGACTTGACTATGAGCTACATGGCTTGATTTTAAGTATGCCACTATTTAGAAAGTAGGTCCAAAAGACTCAGTTTTTTAAAAACAATGGAATAATAATGTTTGTCCTTGCTTTAAAAACCATTTGGTACTGATGTCCTATTTGTACAAAACTAGTAGATCATGAATTTGGAAAGTGAAATTGTTTGGATTGAAAAAGAAGATACAACACAATTTGCTGTACCGATCCAATTATAAAGTAGCATAAAATGAAGTTTATTTTTGTGCCTACTGTGCTCTCTGTGTGTGTATATATGTGTATATATGTGCATGTATGTATGTATGTTATGCATATGCGTGTCCGCCCACATGCACAAGTGTGTAAGTGGAATTCAGAGGTCCATTTTTGATGTCATTTCTCAGGTGTTGAAACCTTGGGTCCCTCTGGGTCCCTCACTGGAACTTGGGACTTACCATTCAAACTTAGCTGGCTACCCAGAAAGTCACAGGGATCCACATGTCTCCACCTACTTAGCGCTAGGATTGCAAGCCTGTGTCACCACATCTGCCTTTATATACTGTGGGTACAGGCCCTCATGCTTGTCTAGTAAACGCTTTGCCTACTGACCTCCCTCCCTGCCTGTGATGTGGTTTTTAACGTGAGTTGACTAGGGTGATGTAGGATTCTATGGCTGGCTTGGAATAGTCTGTCCCCATGTGTGTTTATTTTGACTCTTTGGCCTTATGCCTGGCAAAGCAGAGGTCTTTCTTGACCAGTACCTTGTATGAGTGGCTTTGGGAGCTGTGGATGGGCTGAATCAATCCTCCTTGTGTTGTAATAGGAACAAAAGTTGCATTCTGGAACCTCCATTGGCTGATACTCCCTGACCTCAGTGTGTGGGAGGGTGGACCTCATGAGCAGGTAAATGCTAGAATGGGGGTTGAATTTATGTTCTCCACATTGTAGAAAATATATTGGCCATTGGCAATGAAGAGAAAAAGCTCCTCTAGTTCTGAGTCATCTTGACATCCTCAGCATGTGTGTTGCGGTGCTGTCCCAGCTCAGAACTCAGTCCCATGCGTGACAATCGTCTGTTTTATCGATAATCAGAGGAACAACTGAACTTCTGCACAGCTACACTTGGAAATACCATGTTGCTCACTGCTCACCCCCTCTGTGGCTATTATTTTAATTTTGAGCACTTTCATTGAGGTGTAATTCCCATACCACCCGTGTCACCTGTGGATGCCTTCATGCAGTCCCATTTTTGTTGCAGCTGTTTTCCCTTTTTTCTCTTCATTCAAGAACTTTGTTTCTACGGTAGAAGGAGAAGGTTATCATGGTAGAACTCAATTATATTTACCCCTGAAAATCACTCCCCCCCTCCCTAGGGGATAAGTGAGTACAGAAATGACAACCAAATACAGAAGGAGTCAGAAGTCTGAGTGTGAAGTCTGAGGGTTGCTCTTCCAACTCTGTGGCCTCATGCAGCCCACAGAACCCCTTTGATACTCATTAAATGGAAGGTAGTTGTCTTCGCTCAACTAGAACTAGGATCTAATTGGCATGAGCATCTTTCCGGCTGTGCAACACTTTATCTCACTTGAGAACCATGTAATGTAGTCTCTCTCTCTCTCTCTCTCTCTCTCTCTCTCTCTCTCTCTCTC
>LOEQ01007459.1:9045-26313 GCA_001685075.1 Bramus lutescens | reverse complement strand
TCTCTCTCTCCCTCCCCCCCTCTCTCTCTCACACACACACACACACCATTCATCATGTTCTAAGTTTACCATTTTGTCTTCTGCCCTGTTTGTAGCTGTTCTGAAGCACATGCAGCCATTACCCAGTCCTGCCTAGTGCTTCAGCCACACAGATGTCTTCCCATCTCCAGCATACAAATGCCTTCTCCTGTGGCTTCACATTGCCTTCTCTGGCCTGTTCTTTACTTCCTTTTAAGGTTCAGCCTCAATACCTCTTCTCACTCGAAGTTCTGCCTCATCTCCTTCACTGGGACAGGTGTCGTCCTTAGGGTTTTCAAGGCTCTCACCGTCTACCTGACCTATGGTTCCTACTGTGTGTCTGTCTGCCCTTTTAGATCTATCTTTGCCAAGTCAGGTGGCGTATCTCACTTGATGACCTCTGCACCTCTCACCTGGAGCCTGAATAGAGAACTATTTGTTGAGTGAATGAACAGAGCAGGTTGGTGTTTCTTCCTTGAGTCTGCATTCACAGCCTTTAAGAGCTACTTTTGCATAGGCTTGCAGATTGAAAGGCTGCTCAGAAGGTTGCTCCCCTCAGAGACAGGCTGGTAAGGACTTCATGGAGGGGGGTGGTGGTGGCAGGTAATCCAAGCCATCCTGAACATGATGCTAAGGAGCGCTTTGCAGCAGCTTTTAATTACAGTCTCTATTCATGCACCTCCCTCAATGATAGCCTTCTCGTTTTGTGACTTCTTGTCTTCGTTGATGTGACAGCCACTGAGATGGTTGCTTTAGAGTGGCCGCATTCCGTGTGAGGATAAATACCTTACCTGACAGGGCTTGTCATTTGCCTTGCCGCCGCTGTCAGAGTGAGATGCAAGATGCAGCTCTCGGCTCATTCAGCAATGTGGCTTCTCTGGAATGCTGAGTGCACCCCCTCCTGCCTCCCGCCTCTGGGGGCTCTGCTCTGAGGGGCTCATTTTTCCACACAAGCAAAGGCATGTCACCTGAAGGAGGGGAGGAGCCTGTTTTACAGCTTACTGTTTTGTTGATCAAGGCTCTCTGTGATACTGAGGCCATTGTAACCTGCCTAAGAGGTATTGGTTATTAACTTGGAGGAGTTTACAGAGAGACTGTGTTTGGTCTCCAAGACATTTTAAATTTGATGTCATAAACGGGTGACCTTGTTCTTTATTTATAGAGGTGCCATATTCAGATAGACGAGCATCTGCCAACATTAACTTTTTTTTTTTTTGCATAGAGCCATGCATTACTTTGGGGACTATTTGAACCTATTAGTTTTATCTTAAGTGCTGTTGTTTCCACCTTGGCTTGTCTGAAATCAGCCCATTATGCCATGATCTTTAATAATGAGAGCTAATAATAGAGTATAACAAGAGCAATGAAGCTGATGCTGACCGTCTTCTGGAATGTGTTGTCTGTGTTCAGGTTGTGTTTGGTGTTAATGAAGTGGTTCTGATTGAATTTTGTAGAGAGGTCTGTAAGCATCTGAGGACTGTTGTGACTGTGACTGTTATCCTTTAATCAAAGTGCTGTCTAAAATGAAAAAAAAATATATGCTCTTTGCAAAGCCTAACCTTATTCATAACATCAATAGTCACTTATTTTGTGACTCTCTCTGTGTCTCAGGTGCTCTTTTGTGATTTGTACAGTTCACATAGATTGCCTGTCTATCCTGTCATCTGTGTGTTTTAACCCTTAGCCTGCCATATCACCTGGTTTATTTAACAAGTAGTGTGGTAATGCACAGAAGAGCATCACCACAAAGGTGGGTCTGACCTCAAAGCAGGTCTCATTCTGCTCCCCTGGACCCCCTCACTGCCTTTGTCACTGGTGCTTGACACGGAGGTGCTGACTCTCTGGGAGTTAGCCTCCTCTTCCCAAGTCATCTGTCAGCATGTCCAACCTGTGACCAACAGACCACATGTGTCCTAGGAGAGCTGTGGGTGTCCCAGCCTGACGCAAAATCAGGAACTTATATTCTGACATGTTTTTGATATTGTTGCTGTCTTGTTTTGTTTTGGTAACTCAGTTGCACTCAAGTGTGAACTCTGTAGACAGCAATGTTATGTTGCAGTGTAAGAAAGTTACGTGGACCTGGGATCTTCTACCTGAAGGTCTTCTGCCGAGGTCAGCCTTTCTCCCTACTGACATGAATTTCCAAAGTTGGCATTGCTGCTCATTTTCAAGTTCTCTTTAGGCTGTAGCTACTTCAGGAAAACTCTGGACTAGGGAATGTATAGAAAACAGTATCACTCACAACTGGAGGTACCAAGGGTCTGAATCCAGGAAGAGCCTTCTTGCTGTTTGGTCCTTTGACAGAGGTGTGAGTGAGAGGAAGCCACTCCCCTCTGTTTGAAGCCCCCTCTGAGGATGAGATGTAGTTTGTTACTATTGTAGTTCATGTATTCCTAGTGTATGTAGAGAGAGAAGAGTGGTCTGTGCTTCAGTCAGTGGTCTGTGCCGGTACCCAGTTTATTAATGATTGAACTCAAGTACAAACCCATTTCTAACAACCGCAAAACCCCAAGCTCTGGCTTTGCTTCTTTGCCTCCCATCTCCTTGAAGGCCAGTTTTTAAATGTATGTACCAAATCATAAAGTATCTCCTCTTAATAACATATGGCTTAGTCCTTGGCTCCATCCAGGATCCTAATGTATCTATTTGGTAGCTGTGTTCATTTATTTAATTGCTTTATAATTTTAGCTGACATTTTCCATCAAGATCTGTTACAATTATAAAGCAATTTTCACAGTAATTTTTGAAGGTACATGAGAGTTTCCATAATGTCCTTACCACCTAGTATGTCAGAGAAGATTTTACTGTATTTTAGTTTTTCAAAAAACATTTTAGTCCAGAGAATAAAACACATCGTATTCTGCACAGATTCTCCTTGTGTCAAGCATGTTCAGCAGAAACAAGTGCAAATAGGGCTGGGTGTCTGGCTCAGTGGGTTGAGTGCTCACCCAGCATTCATGAGCTCCCCGTTCCTACCCTTAGGGTTTGATCCCTAGCATTACGTAAAACTGGCCATGGTGATGCTGTTAGTCAGGGTGCCCTAGAGGATCAGAATCAATGGAATTAATATACATTACAGCAGGAATGAATAGGTTGGCTTCCATGCTGCTGGCTGGGTAGCCCAGCAGCAGCTGTTCACACTCTTCAGAGGCTGACAGTCTGTAACTGCTCAGTCCACAGGCTGGATGCTCCACCAATCTCAATCTGGTGCTCAAGGCCTGGAGAGCACTGGCATTCAGTTCATGCTAGAAAGCTAAGAAGGCTGGATTCCGTTGTCAGTGGTGGATGGTGCCTGCAGGTGCAGCAATAGCATAGTTGTACTTAGTAGCATAGAGCCCAGGAGTTTGAGGCTAGCCTGGGCTACACCAAAACAAAACAGAAACAATGTACATACCCCGTAAACCCCCCTGAAAATAAAGATACATTTTCTAGCTCTTTTTATGGATTGTAAGCATTTATGTTAAAGTGCAGGTAAGGATACTTTTCCTCTTGTGTTTGATTGTCTTGCTAAAGACCATGATGAAATGAGGGATTAATAGTACTTTGTGCTCTTACAGAGGGCATGGGTTTGGTTCCAGCACTCAGATCAGGAAGCCAGAATGGTCTGTAACTTCAATTCCAGGGCATCTGATACCCTTCTCTGGCCTTTACTATCCTCTGTACTCGTATGATATACATACAGGAGAAAACACACACACAAACACACATGATAAAATGTAAAATGGACCATGTTATAGATAACAGTTTCTTAATTATTTTTTTTTATCTACAACCTGTTTGCCTGAGAAATTTTTACCTGACCCCAGGTATATAGATATATAAAATAAGTGTACAAATTGGCATTTGTGGAAAGGAATTCATTAAACAACTTACTTTAAAGCAATTATTTGATATATCTATATATCTATATATAATTTTTGTCATTTACTAGAGTTGAAAACAAATTTGCCTTAACAAGATAGATATGCTTGTCCATACTTATATAATGACTTAAATCTTTGCTAACTGTTTGATCATGTAGGACATAGAGCATTTTCCATGTCCTTGATTGTTGATCGGCAGATTGGTCCTATGATGCTGGGTGCTGGGAATGCTACTTCATACAAGTACATAATACAAAAGAGCAGAAGCATATTTTAGGGCCGTTTTAGAAAGTTTTGAAACTCTGAGCTAATCTAAAACCAAAATATATTGGACCATTTATTTTTTAAATGAAACTTAAGTGAGCAGCTCAAACAGTAATTTTGAAAATCAAACAGTTCAGCACAGTATCATCCAAAGATACACCATTTGATACATGCTGAGGAATGACAGTGGGGAAAATTTAAAGGCTTTTGTTTTTATAACTAAATTATGTTCCTATAAGAGCGGAAAAGTTCATGTGAACAGTGAACATGCTGTATTTTAGAACCTCTCGCATCTGAAATCTGAGCCAAGCTCCTGTAGGCAGTGCTGCTGGTGTTATATGTGATGACAGTATTTTCAGTACAAGGTTGGATTTAGTGTTCACAACAGAGGCTACAGTGACAGTGCAAAGTGAAACATGGGAGAACATGGCCACACATGCCTCAGACATGTTGCATGTTTTAGTTTAATTGTTCTTCGTTACACACTGAGCCGAAAGTTCCATATCTCCCACATTCAATTACAGGACACTGTATGGGTTTCATCACACAGTTCTAGAAACCGTTGGGATGGCAAGATCGCTCAGCAAACGAAAACACTTATCATGAGTGTCTAGGGACCTGAGTTCAATCCCTGAGAGCCATATTGGAAGGAAAAACCTTCTGAAAGTTTGACCTCCTCGTGCACACTGTGGCACACAGTTAACTGCACTTCACACACAGCATGCTCTCACACTCACATATACACACACACCTGCACTCACTCACACAGTACACACACATACAACACACACACAGAAGAAAAACTGAGGTGTAAAATAAACTTCTCAGTGTGATTTGACTCGATTCAGACTAGACAATGCCTATTGTTCCATTACTATCACAATGGGAATGAAATTGTCGTATTAGTGAATGGCATACTGCTTTTAAAATTAGTTATCTGGGAAGGTAGCAGGGCTAACACAGTGCATGCAACCCTGTATTAATCTCCAGGAAAGCCCCCCTCACACCCCCACACACATATAATTAGCTAGTTACCACTCTGTCTGGAAATATGCACTGGAGTATTTATGGGTAGATGGCCAGGGGGATACAACTAAGATCAGTTCTTTACAAGAGAGGAAAAATAACTGAAAATATATTACCTGTACAGAAAGGGAGAGAGAGAAGACATAGCAAGCCAGCAGGCGGAGCTGTTAACAGCAGGTGAGTCTGGGAGAGGGCATGTGGTGTCCTTTGTAATCCGTTTTATTCTTTGGACAGCTACAAATTTGGAGTCACTCCCAGATAAAATATTCTTAAAAGAAAATCAACTCATACCCAAAATAAATAAATAACTACTTATTATTTAGGAGAAAAGGGATGTATATGCTCCATTTGGGGTTCATTCTTCGTACTTCGGTGTCTTTAGATTGCTCAAGAGCTGGGATTTGGTGAGCACCTTAATAGGTCATGATGCAGAGACTAAGAGATGTGCATAGCATGAGGCAAGACTCTCTTGTGGAGTAATGAGTCTGTGTTAAGGGTTTTAGTTAGCATGTTTCACGTCAGCTAGGTACTTCTGTTCTACTGTTATCCTTTCACAGATAAGGAAGCTGAGCCTGATAACGTTCCTGTTCTTACCCTTGTGCAGTAGGACTGAGACACCAACATGTAACACCCGCTTATAACTGTCGTGTTTTCATTAGACTTTGGGTAGTAGTTGCGTATATGCCGATCTCGAAAATTAAGTTGAGAATAATCATTTTAAGTCAGTTCTAAAAATTTACTAATGAGATTCTAGGTGAGTATAAAAGTATTCATAGAATGATAATTGTATTATGAACATGTGTTGGATGCTTTACACGCCAGGTTTTACTCCACTACAGTATAGTTGTCTCCTGAAGGTCCTGTAACAGGGTACTCTTACTCTCCACATCCAAGGTTAGAGAGCTTGCTCAAAATTTTACCACCTCAAAGTTACAGATCTGTAGTGTATACTCTGCTAGATGCTCAATTGGAGAGAGAGTGGAATAAAATTACCACTCATTTTGGAGGTACATGCCTCAAAGATGCTTTCTAAATATTATGACATAATGTATTATCCAGGTAATATCTGCTCCAGACTTACTGGAAATCCAATTAAAAGAGTTCCTCATTCTTTCTCTTTTTAATCCTTTATTTACAGTACAAAATTTAAACACGATCTTGGTTCTGAAACTGATACTTGCAGGTCTGTGGATCCCACTCTGTGGCAAGCCAGGAAGCACACACAAGCTGGTTCAGCTTATCGGACTCAAGGGTGAATGTCACTCAAGAAAAGGAAACCTGATTTACTCTTGGTCTATATTACATTTCTCTGGTAGATTACCATGGAAAGGTTGACTTTACAGTTGAGGCCTGTGGGAATATTTTCCTCTGATCTTTCTTATCACTAGAAGTCCTTCAATGGTTTTTCCAAACACTGTGAACTTCCTATCCAGCCAATCACATTTAGAATATGTGATTTAAAAACAAACAAACAAACAAACTGGAAGCCATTTGGACTGGAAAGCAAGCCTGGAGCTGAGTGTCTTGAGTTTTAATTTTTTCAACTGCAAATGGCCCCTGGTAAATACTGGTGACTACATTGCCATCTCCACAGAAATGCTACCCTGCTCAGGAAACCCTTCATGACTCTGTGGAAGGTGCTCACTTTGTTTTCTGTCAGATCACCATCTTTTCTGGACTCTCCAGTGCAGAACTATCTGAACTCCTCTGCAGTCATAGGCACTAGGTCTGCAAACAGCCTGATGTTTGTGTGGCCAGCTTCCTAGCTGCCAGTGCAGACATCAGAGAGCACCACTGGGTTGACTGGGCTGGAACTGGCCACCCCATGGCTCTGACCCAAGTTCTTCCTTCTTAATTCAGCTCAGAAATAATTAGGATCCTAGGCTTGGTGTGGTGGTACATGACTTTAATCCCAGCACTTGGAGGCAAAGGCAGAATTTTTTGCTTCTATCTTTGTTTTTTGTTTTTTGTTGTTGCTTGTTTGTTTTTTCAAGACAGGGTCTCACTGTCTAGCCTTGGCAGGCCTGGAACTCCCTATATAATGAGCTATATAATGAGACCCTGTCTCAAAGAGTCAGGCTTCTGTTTTGTTATGACTTGAGTCAGAAGTTCCCCTCTCCTTACTTATATCTTAAAGACCTGCTCTCTAGTCTGGCTTGCCTGTTTTGTAAGCTGTGGACCTTTTAGACATGGAGCCAGATGTTGAATGTAGTTTACTATGAACTGCATTCGAAGGGTATACCTACCCATGGTTCTTACCTCCCCCTTTAGGCTCTTATCTGATGGCATGTGAATAGCTTCAGCCTCACGCTTCCAACTCTCTCAGCTGAGCCACTCTGCCATGCTTTCTCAGTGGTTGGTGATGGACTAAGAGCCCCCCTCCAAAACTGGGAACCAAAAGAAATTTGTCCTTAATTCTTTCAGATATTTTGGCCACAGTGAAGCAAATGTAATTAGTCCTTAATGAGTAGTGAGTGTACATCCTGACTTTCTGAATTAAAACATCTACTTACCCAGCCCATGTCTATTTATTCATTTCTCTACCTCCTGGGAAAATGTTTACTGAACAGCAGTACCCAGCAGATGAATGTGTTGGGTTCTCAGTATTAGAAATAAGCTGGATGAATGTCCTCCTTTGAGGGTGTTTACTGTGTAGTGGAGAAGACAAAAAGCATGTGGGAGATAGTGTCACGTGACATGGGATAAAGCAGTGGAGAAACCACTAAACATCTACACACTGAGTTCCAAGACAGCCAAGGCTACATAGTGAGACCCTGTCTCAAAANNNAAAAAGGTGGGGGGAGGAAACTTCAAGTTCTTAAATTTGAGGTTCATGATGAACAGGAGACCTGAGACAAATGATCTTGGCCCTCCTTGTCCCGCGCAGTTTTTGATGGCTATGTCATGCTTCACAGCTTCGGTTGCCTGTTAAATGAAGACGCCCAGTAGTCAAGTTGACAGACTTTAAGGCTCTCTGCATGAGCAGGGTGTTCTCTGGCAACCCTCAGGCCTGTCCCAGGGCTTAGCCTTCTCATCACCCTGCTCTCACTCTCAAACCTTCTCATCTGTTTGACTCATGCAGAGTTGGGGTCTTCTGACCTTTCCTGCCTGTTAGAAGTGGGACGTTCTTTTGTCTTAGGGGCTTTGTTTTGAAAATGTGTTTTGGTTAGAATGGAAATGAAATCATTTTCAAGGTCACTGGCTGATACCTGTAGGGGATTTATTCCTCTGGCTTCTGTATGTGAGTGTGTTTGATGTTTTCTTCTCACCCATCTCCTAGGTCTGAGCATTAAGTCCTCACGGCATATGGGAGCCACAGCTTCTACAATCTTTGTTTCATCTACTGATTCAAAAGATATACATGTCTTGTTTTCATCTCTAATTGGTTTTACATAGCTTCAGCTTCACTTAATTAGGATTTGTGGGAGAAATGCCACATCTGTTTCACCAGAAGTTTGAAAGAAAGCATTGCTTGAGTGGTAGATGAAATGTTCTTTTGTTGTGTGATATGACTTAAAATGAGGCACGCTGTGAAACCACTGTAGAGGAAAGTTGAGACTTGGCTGTTAGAGTGCCTGCCAAGCTAGTATGAGAACTTGAATTCAGATCTCCAGCACCCTATAAAAAGTAAATTGTGGGGCACTTACCTGTAGCTCTAGTGCTAGGGATCTAGAGCCAAGATGATCCTTAGAGCTCACTGACCAGACAAACTTGCCGAGTCAGTGAGCTCAAGATTCAGTCAGAGATGAATGGCTCCCAAAAGTCAGGTAGAGAGCAATAGAGGAAGTGACTTGATTTTGGCCTCTGACCTCCACACATGGGTGCATATATGTGTGCAGGTGTGTGTTCGTGCCATGTACACACACAATGAAATTCTGTCACATTTCTGACAGTGAAACTCACAGTGACCCTGGGTGACACTGAGTCATATTTTGAGGACCATGGTCTTGAGGTTTCATTAAGTTTTGTTTGATTGTTACTCAGTTCTACTCTTCTCAAAGGGTGGACACCTACATTGTGCCTTGTGCATGTTGTCAGAATTGCACACCTGTACAAATTCACACTGAGAAAAGGTAACATGCCACATGGCTAAACATAGATAAGAATCATGGGTTAATATAAATTGTAAGAGCTAGTTAGTAATAAACCTGAGCAATAGGCAAAACAGTTTCTAATTAATATAAGGCTCTATGTGTTTCTTTGGGATCAGGTGGAACCAAAATTTCCTTCAGCACCCTTATATCTCCAACTATGAATACTTCCTTCCCTTCTCAGTAGTAACCACAATTTTGATGCTGTATATTTAAAAACATTTTTCTTCTTGAGCTTCATATAATTGTGTAATGTATGTGCATTGTTTCTGTGTTCTTTTTTATATATTTATCCTTTCTCCCTCTGCCCTCGTTGTGCATGTGTGTGTGCATGCATGCATGAATGAGGAAGAGAGAGAGAGCTTGTATGTGTTGATTCTTTTCTTCTACCTTCATGTGTTCCAGGGATTGAACTTACGTCTTCAGGCTTTGAGGCAAGTGTTTTCACTCATCTGAAACATCCAGCGAGCCCAAGTTCTGTCATCTTTTTCTAATGTTGTTCTTTTGAAATGTATTTCAGCATAGCAGTAGTTTCACTTTTCCCCACTGCAGAGTTTCACATTGTTTAGGTAGACTGCCATCCTTTTCTGTTGGTTTCTGTGGTCTCAGTTTCAGTGGTTTCAATTGAGCTTTTAGTTCTGTATAGAACCTGTATGCGTTCTTACATAGTTGCACAATTACACATGTATGCACAATACCTGGAGGAGAATTGCTGGTCAAAGTGAAGATATAAATTCAGTGTTGGTAGATCTTGCCAAAACATTTCCATTGTGGATATAGCTCTTGCTCTGCCGCTACACTGAGTTTAGCCCACAGCTCATTGTCAAAATCATTAGATATTGTTAGTTTTGTGTACAAATATTTCTTGTCATCGTGTGGGTATTCAGTAATCTCTCTTTGTGACTTTTTTGCATTCTTGCTGATACAGAATGGTATTGAGCATCTTTTCAGATTCTTTTTGTCCAGTTGTATATCTTCCTTTGTGAGGTTCCTATTCAAGTTTGTTTCCATTTTTTTCTTTTAATTTAGATTGTCTTTTTTTCAAAGTTGTAGCAGGAATTGAGTTTTAAAGTTTTATATTTATGCTTGGATAGATTGTCCAAACTTCCTCCATTTCACAGGAGTGGAACTAGTGAGATAAAGTGTGGTGTTAGGTGCTTATAATCCTAGTACTCAGGATGCTGAGTTAAAAGGATGTGAATCAGAAGCAGCCTATGCTACATAATGAGACTATTAATCCCACCGGGTGAGAATAAGACCACTACCACAATTTTTTAGCCAAATTTGAAGCAAGCTTTATTAAATACTGGCCAGGACGATGGACACTGGCCAGGTCCATTCTTGATATTCACAGGGTATGGCCTCAAATTGCACTAGTCAGGGGTTTATAAAGGCAGACCCCACAAGGCTATGTACTTCCAGCCTTAGTTCAGTGGGATCAGGCATATCTCCTGATGTACTTCCTGTCTATATAACACCCCACTCCCCCACCCTCATCCCTATGTATGATCAAGTACCTCCTATGTGGTTGGGGCAGCCAAGCTTTTTTACAGACGTGAAAACATATGACTTGTTATCTTATATGAACAACAGCCCCTAGCATTCTAGGAATCTGTCCATGGGCAAATAGGGCTTATAGGTTAGGAGTTTTGTTTTATTGGTCTTTTAAGCACAGTTATTAAACTTAAAACATAACTTTAGACCTGAGATATATNTATATATCAAAAAAAAGTTCACTGGGGCCTGGAGGAGATGGATCACTTAGTAAAGAGCTTGCTTGCAAGCACAAAGACCTGAGTTTGATCTCCAGAACCCATGTGAAGATATCTGGATGTGATGACATTGATTTGTGATCTAGGTGATGGGGAGGCAGAGACAGGTAGATCTCAATAAAAACAAGATAGATGGCTCCTGAGGAATGATACAGCTTGAGGTTGTCTCCTGTCCTCTACATGCATGCATGCATGCACATATACACTTATGCACACACTTAAAGAAAACCCTACAGAATGGGTCCATGTATACCTGCTTTTTAGGTAGGCTGCAATAAGAATGACACAGGAAGTATGAGTCACCAAGCACAAAGCAGTAAGCTCTGTTCCAGGCATGAAGAAGGCTTAGGCGAGTAGCATCTAAATTAAGAAAAAGAAAATCTATTCTTGTATCAGGGGTCAGATTCATTAAGGCATTTTTATGTTGTGTCCCCCATTCTCTTTATGTGCCCTTACCCGCTTCCTGTTCTTTTGCAGTACAAAGAGAGAATGGTCACATGTATAATGCATACTGGGCTAACGTGGCTGATTTGTTACAAAGGCACACTAACAGTCATATCAGTTCTCCTAAGAAGCTTGTCTTTGCAAGGGAGACAAATGGGGAGTAGAAGTGAGTTTCTGAAAAGAGGGCACTCAGATAAAATGTAGAAGTGGCACTCATTTAGAGCCATCTCCCTGCCCTGGTAAGGAGCATGCAGGAAAAGGGCCTGGGTTTTGTCGTTCATTTCTTCCTCCGCCTTTGTTACTTAGCATCTCAGAGACTCACTTTGTTCTTCTGTGAAGTAGAGAAAGCAGCACCTTCCTTACACAGCCCTTGCCCTGAGGCTTTGCAGAGTGGCTGACCTCCAGGCAGCGAGCACTGTTTCCGGAGCTGCTAGGATGAGATGGGCGCTGTTCACGGGGAAAGTGCTGGTGCTGGTGAGGATGATGGAGGCGCCACTTTGGCTAAGAGGGACCATGCCTGCCTCTGCCATCTCCAGGCTCAGTGAAAGCTGTTTCAGGGCAGAGGCAATAGCAGTTCCAAGGGGGCGGTGCTTGTTACAGCAGGAAGAGCAGTGTTAGAGAAAAAGACACCTCTCACGTGGGAGGAACCTCTGTAGGTGTCCAGTGACTACTGGGGCATTGTTCCTGGATGCCTCTTTGCAAATCAGGCTCAGGGCTTGGGCCAACCCAACCTGGGCATCCCAAATGACTTTCAATGGACTTTATTGTTTGATTTGCGTATTTCAAATTATGTGTAAACAGGACTGTAGTAGAACCTGTCTTTAATCTCAGCACTCTGTAGGCAGAAGCAGGAAGATCTCTGAGCTCTAGGCCAGCCTGTCTGACAGAGTGAATTCCTGGACAGCCAGGTTTATGCAGAGAAAGTAAGTGCAGACTTCCAATGTGGACTCACACTACCTCCATCTGACTTTGTGGACTTGGATAGGTTGCTTTCCTGAGGTTTCCTAATTTTTAACAAACAGCATGTGCTATGGTCCCCATCGGCTTAGAGAGAGGACTGAGAGACATAGCATTTGAAAATATGACCGGGCACACAGTTGGTGGCCGTAGTGCCGAGATAAATCCATGGACTTGATGAGTAGTGTCAAATTCAGTGATGCTTATTTATGAGCACGGTGGAAGGTACAAAGAAAGGTGTGTTTTAAGCTTGCCTACCAGACCATGTAGACTCACTCAGCCTCAACTGTGTGTTGTGGCTACAAGCAGGCTTTGGTTCTATAATTCTGTCACCAAATGTTCCACACTCTTTGGAGCAATTGCAATTGAGATAAATCTGCTGTATAACTAGCCTACCATTGAGCAACGTATAATTTACTGACATAAAACACACTCACTTGCACATTAAAATGGTGAGTGGGATAGTGTAGCCTTATTTTTTTTCTCCCCCTCATTAACTGTGATGCCCTTAAATGTGCTTTAAAGGTAGGTCAGGCAGTACTGAGGGGCCTGATTGGCCTCCTGGGCTTCTACTTTTGTTGCCATTTCTTGAGCTCTCTGAGATGAATGGCTGTCTGGATTAGGAGCTTTTCTGCAGTAGTGCAGAGCCCCCACAAAGCACACTGGACTGCAGTTACACACCTATGTCTCCTACCCTCTGTGGCTACTCACTGTAACATCATCTTCAGGGCCTCACATGGATGTTGTGTGAGTAGACCATAATATACCACATGTAAAGAGTTCAAGCATCATGTCCCCTGTCCTTGTGTGTTTCAAGGCCAGGGAGAGTCACAGCAGAGCAGACCAAAGGCTGACAGGCTTACTTACTGAAGCTTGCGCAGTGTTGCGGATGCAGGGGTGTGACCTTGCCAAACAGTCCATCTGTAGTGAGGCCCTGCAAATAAAGCTTCCACGGTGGCAGCTTTCCTGTTCGACACGAATTTGGGGTTTCTGGAACTTTTATCTTTGGTGGTGCCATTGTAGAATTGTGTTTCTCCTCCTAGCCCTCTTGCATAAATCTCCTCCCATAAACCATTGTCAGTAACAACTGGAAGCCTGCTGATTGACAAACCTGTATGCCCATAAAGAAGCTGGGTTCTCTCCACCTTGGAGGGCACTGTCAAATGGGACAACTGTAAGGAAATGCTCTCCAGCTACTCAGTTTCCTTTCCTCGGTGAAACTGACAGCATTTAGTATTGAGTTTATTTCCCATCTGCTATATGGTTCCCCAGCTGACTTAGGAAAGCCTTGGAGTTGTCATTGGGATTGTTTTCTGTATGGGTGGAGGGGTCACGTCCTCATATATTTGTGGCAATACAAGTCAAAATCCAGCTGGAAAATAACATTTTAAATTGTTAGTTACACTTTTTTCTCTTTTCATTTATGGAAGTCAGAAGTTCTTATAAGGAAGATGCATTTCTGCGGCCCATTCAAACTGGGAAGTGATTTGCCATCTGTCTTCGACGTTATTGAAAGTCACCAGATTCCATATGTAGAAAGAAACGTCAATAGTGACTTTTCCACTTGGTTATACATTGACATAATATCGTGATATTAAGGTCCTTTAACTAACTTTAAAAGGATCAGATAAGTTGACATTCTTTTGTTTAGCATCTCTATCACCAGCATTATATGTTACTTCCTGAATGAGCCTTATAAATTAACCTTAAGAGACAATCAGTGTCTTTTTCCTGGTGAAACTTTGCTGTAGAATTCAAACAGTTGTGCTTGAACGTTGTATCCTTTGAAAAGTGTTTCATTTTAATCAGTGCTTCCTTTGTTCTATAAAGCCAGTATTTCTTGGTTTGGAGACATATGTTTTTCTGCATTTGGGTGTGGTGAAACAAAGATATATGTATGTAATGTTACACTTTTCTTTTTTTCTTGAAAACCTATTAAAGATGTGGCTTATAATTAATAATGTTTTAAAACTGTTGTTTATTTCCTCAGTGTCTCATGTATCCGAGGCTGACCTTGAACTTGCTTTATCCTAAGCATGGCTTTGAGCTTCCTATCCTCTCTCCCCCATATCCTGAGTGCTAAGTGCTGGAATGACGTTCTTGAACCACCACCACACTGGATTAATGCAGTGCTAGGAATTGAACCTGGGCCTTGTGTATACTGGGCAAGCACTCTATTATCTGAGCTACATTCCCAGCCCCAAACTAAGGAAAGTTTGTATTGCAAATTTAAAAATAAAAAATTACGGTGTGCTATGGTCTAAAAACTGTCTCCTTCAATTCAAATGTTGAAGAAAAATGGCCAGTGTGATATATGACCTCTAGGTGACAGGTCAAGCTGTGAGTGTGGAAGGAATTAGTGCTGTTAGGAGAATATGTCTGTGTTCTGTCTTGGCTCTGCCCAATGATGATGCAGCACAGAGACAAGCTGCCATCTTAGGACAAGGCCACCATAAGACTCTCAAGCCCATTGGCCTCTTGACTTTGAACTCTCCAGCTAACTGAACTGTGTGACACAAACTTCACAGATTTCTACTTCTTACAAACATTCCACAAATGGGCTAAGACACAGACTATTTGTTTTCATTACTGTGTTTTAAATTTGTGTGTAGAGGCTGGTACATCAGCATGTGGATGCCTGTATCTCAGAGTGGCCTTCAGGTGTCGGGTATCCAGCCCCTTTTTTACCCCCATGGCCCTATCACTTAGCAAGAAGTTCTACCCACATTATTAATCAATACCTTAGAGTTTTCCATCCCATATAATTATCAAGTTTTGTTATTGTGTCAGTAACATAAATTATGTTATTAAAAATAAAAGCACAAAAATTTAGTTTGACCTTTGTAATACCATAGTGTTTACCTTTTGTCGGACAACCATGGACTGTTATTTAAATCCTCTTATCATTTGCCTAGCATGTGTGAGACGCCTAGGGCTTCCAGCACCCCATCCCTAATATATACAACATATACACATCTATTTGTGTGCTGGATGTAGTCTGACTGTACAGCTCAGTACTTGCTCAGGGCCCTGGATTTAATTCATAGCACTGCAAAACCAAAATGAAACAGAAATTCCCTCTGACAGCTTTTTCTAATAATTCATCAATGTGTTCTGAATTGCCTTTTCCTCATGGTGACAAAGTAGCTGAACACAGTCAGCATACAGCAAGGGGTGGTTTTGTCTCAGTTTTGGGGGTTTTGGGACCATGGTTGTTCAGCCCCATTGCTTTGGAGCCTGTGGTCTATGAATAGGGCATCACAGGAGAAGCGTGTGGTTGAAGAGATCTCTTCACATCGTGGTGACTGAGCAGTAGATAGGTGAGAGGAAGATGCAAGGATCCTAATGCCTTCAGGGGCATGCCCTTAACAACCCACCTTCCTTCAGGGCTCCCTTCCTTCAGGCTGCCTTACCTTCCAGTGGGGCCACAATAAGGCAACCAAATGTTTAGCACTTTGCGGGATGTTAGGATCCAAACCATGTGCTCATAGCATGTATGAGCACATACGATACATAATGCATAGTCAAGAATGTCCATTTAGGGGACTATATAGTGGGCACCACACTCTTAAAGACTGCATAAGAGCTTTCTGTAAAATATCCTGGCATGTGTGTTATTTGCTTGTTTGTTTCAGTGATTGGGTACAGAGAGGAGAAAATAGTTCTTTCATCTGTTTTTGTTTGTGTGTGTGTTTGAGACAGAGTTTCTCTGTGTGTAGCTATGGTTTTCCTGGAACTCGTTCTGGAGACCAGGCTGGCCTCGAACTCACAGAGACCCGCTTTCCTCTTCTTCAAGTGCTGGTATTAAAAGCCTATGCCACCACCACCTGCTGGTTCTTTCATCTTAATTGCATCTTATTCAGTCATTTCTCTACTTTGGTTTTCTATTATCTCTAAAGACAGCTTCCTTAGTATATTATTCCCCAAAATAACTCATCCGTCTATGTTTTCAAATTAGTAATTCTATATGACATTCTCTTACACATGAAGATAAATATTTTTTCTATTTATAAGGCCTTACCTTTTGTATTTGAAACTAGTGACACAATTTCTCTTCATGATTTTGTTGTCCAAAGATTATTTTCTTACACTTTCACAGTATACAACAAAAACAAGCTTCCTCTCTTAATTCTTTTTTTCTTATTGCCTGTAGTCCCTTGTCTGTGTTTCCACTTTAATGTCACTATTCTTACACCATACATTTTAAAATAGCCTCATTGAAATGTATCACCCATTTTTAAAAAACTTGGTTTTTTTAGTCTATAACTGGCTCCTATATCCATGGATTCAAACAACTTCAGATTCTATGTCAAGCTTACACTGGATGGGTCCATCTTGAGTGTTAATGACTTATTTTCTTGTCACCATTATTGAAGCACCACAGTTTAACAATGCTTAGGGAGTATAACCCAGAAGTGATTTACAGTATTTGAAAGGCCTAAGTTATGAATACATACACATTCTTTTGATTGTTTACTTCTTTTTGAGGATTATGAATACTATCACAAATACATTGTATACCTTTTTATATTGACATATATTTTCATTTCTCTTGACATGGAATTGTTCTGTCATATCAAATAAGTTTCTGAGCCTTTGCCAGACTATCTTCCAAAATGGCAGCTCCATTTTATATTCTTATTTGAGAGTTTCATCTTTGCTAGTTGTCATTTTGATTAAAACATCTTCATAACTATGAAGTGATATGTCATGGTGGTCGTGACTTTTATTTCCTAATGGATTACCCAGTTACACAGAGCACATTCTTTTTTTTAATTTGTTTTTTAAAATATTTATTTATTATGTATACAATATTCTGTCTGCGTGTATGCC
>LOEQ01007458.1:74441-86781 GCA_001685075.1 Bramus lutescens | reverse complement strand
CCCGAAGAAGGGAAGGGAGGAGGTGTCTGAATGCAAGCTGGGATGGGGTAGGAAACTAGGGACAGTAGCTGGGGTTAGGAGCCCCTGCAGATTGAGCAGGAAGTTTAGGGGTTTGGGGGATGTCCATGTTCCTTTTCCATGCACATTCATTGTAGCTTTAAAGTGATATTAATTTATCTCATAAAGGTCTTGTTTCTCTATTTAGTATTAAAGTGTATATATTATATTAAATACTTTAAATAATATATTCAATAACATATATATAATATTTATTTTATATTTGTAAGACTTTCACAATGGAAACAAGTTTCACCCAACTTGCAATTGAATTTTTGAAAATATCCAGATAATGTCATTTCCATTATGTGGCAGATTGGGTTGTTTAACATTATTCTGTGGTTTAGATTTTTTGTTGTTGTTGTTGTTGAAATGCCATTGTATTAATTCTGCAATTACATTATCAAGTACCAGATTATAGTATTGTAAGGGATTGTGAAGATTAATATTGTTACAGCAATGCCAATATTTGTTAAAACAAAATGGGATATGGATTTGTGTTAATTTTTGATACTTTGTACTTACACAAAAGGCTAAATTCCAGTGTGCAACTTTGAATTACATTGCTTGATATTCTGACATTTCACAGTTATAATCAAGGGAACCATACAGAAAAGAAATCAACAGTTTTATATTGTTATCTTAACTTAGTATATACCAACACAGTGTTTTCTCAGAAATTCATTTTATTAATTATTTAATTTCTTATTTTTCCACAGGATTTGAGGTTTTAATTAAAATAGTGTTTGAGCCATTGAGTTACTGCCTGATAGTGCTTAATTTTCACTGAAAGCCTTGTCATTTATTCTTAAAAAGAAGAGGTGAGGAGAAAAGTAATGAAATATAGTGTAACAAATTTTTCAACAAAAAGCAAAGTAGTTTTTGAAAAAGGCTTGAGATAGTGCCATTCAGAAATTATTTGCTGAACACTATTTGGGTTCAAGTGTTTCATCCATACTCCAAAATCTCTGTCTCCCATTAAGAAATGAGTCACAAAGTCAAATAGGCTCATTGTCATTTTTTTCTTTTTGTTATTGCAGTAGCTATTGCAGTAGTTTCAGTATATAATTATAGTTGTGAATGATATACCTCAAGTAATAATGGTGAACAAAGTATAAATCATCTTTTTGAACTAGTAGATTTTCTGTATGCTCTGGTAGTAAAATGATAAATATAATTAATGTTCTAAAATGCTCTTACTTTCCCAAAAAGTAGACATTTCTCCAGGTATTCTTATAACAAATCATGTACATCTTTGCATGTATAATGGGGTCAAACTTATCAGTGTTCTTCAAAAACCATCATGATGTCCTTGAACTGCAATGTGGCTAATGCATTATTTTGTTGTTGTTGTTGCTATTTGTTTCTTTGTTTGTTTTTTCGAGAGCGGGTTTCTCTGTAGCTTTGGAGCCTGTCCTGAAACTAGCTCTTGTAGACAAGTCTGGCCTCAAACTCACAGACATCCACCTGCCTCTTCCTCCCTTGTGCTGGGATTAAAGGCATGTACCACCACTGCCCGGCTTTAGTTCATCATTTTTTAAATACATAATCTGACAGTTGTTTGGGTGGTTATGTCATACCAAGTAGTAGCATTGCCTATACTGGAAGAATGATATAATCAAAGATATAATTAAAAAAAACATTTACATACCTAAACTACAAATTTATGGCAGGAGGAGCCTCTGTTTCAGGCCTATCTGTATGGGATTACATAGCATAATTCTCCCAATAAAAACCATAACAATACTTTGTACTCATGAAAATGTACAGATATTCTCTTTTACTTTCTTTCTACAGTTTTCATTAACCATCTTGTTCCATCTGCTTACTTATCTTTTTGCTACCCATGTATCTTTCTGTCATTGGTTTATATATGATCAAACTAAATATTTTATTACAAATTGAAAAAAAATCAGCAAAACCAGATAAAAATTCTGTTAACGTATTTTCCATAATCAGAATATATTGATGTCTTAATGTTTTAATTTTGCAAAATATATTAAGCATTTAAATGTAAGTTTTCATATTAGACAATTAAGACATATTTTTAATAATGTGTTTTCTATGTATTTTGTATTTGTTTGGTAAAGATTCTATAAAATCACTCAGGAAACATCTCAAATCAAACCACAAATAATAATTTAACAGATACATTAATTTATATCTTGTCATTAGACTGAGCAGAGCATCACCATAAAATAGCTCAATTGGAAAGTATTTGTTGCAGGTATTATTTAATTATTACGATCATCAGCAACATCATCGTCATCACCTGGCTGTTATACAACAGCATCTTATAAAAGGTAAAAGCACATTAACTTTTATAGAAATCTTAATATACTCCTTAAAGCTAAAAAGTTGTATTTTTTATAAATAAGTTTATAATTACTATCATGTTCTTGTTTGTAGTATGAAAAGTATATCATTTGAATGTATACAAACTAAAAGTACAAGTCAGTCTCATATTGGGTAAGGGAACTATTCATAAAAAGATGGTAAATAACTGAGAAATAAAAACTTAATTGTAGAGTTCTTCTACCTCTCTAAAAATAAATGTAGCAATCTATCAGTAATATTTTCCATTCTGGATGCTCACAAGCAGGAAGGTAATTTGTCAGATTTTGTGATTACCTATTTCATGGACCCATTTGACTTTCTAAATATAAGGCAATGTCTCTTTAAGCTTTGCCACAAGCTTTGCCACAGATTTATCCCAACTTTCTTGGTCTTATGATTTATGTTTTATTTCCATTAGCATTTACATATGACTGTCTTTGCAGTTGAGTTATAAGGATTATTTACCTGTAGTAGCATATTTTAAAAAATTGTGCACTTTACTAATAAGCAAGTTTATTGTCTTTTTGCAAAGTAACGAACCATTCTGCCATGGGTGAAAGATCTTGATTTGAGTGCTTACAATGTACCATTCCTTCATGGATGAAAGCATTTAGTGACTTAAATATTTCTGCTACACATACAAATCTGTTATCTACATAAACAGTTGAATCAACATTTATTTTCATTTACTAGTTGCAATTGCTTGTGGATTAAATGTGTCTATTACCAACACCGTTTTATTCATTCACAAACTTCTTTTCTTTTCCCCAAAGCCAACATTGACAACAACGATCAGCAAAAAATTTCTTTAAAAACAATATTTA
Source organism: Bramus lutescens (assembly GCA_001685075.1). Lineage (NCBI taxonomy): Eukaryota > Metazoa > Chordata > Mammalia > Rodentia > Cricetidae > Bramus > Bramus lutescens. Next base: position 83,563 of record LOEQ01007458.1, on the reverse strand, counting down.
GCATAGTAATATTGGTTGGGATGCTGCAAGGAATTAATTACAGATTATGTATGATCAATGGTCCTTATTTTCACTTGGGAACTATATTAAATCACTCTTTTACTTTTAAAAGTCACTGAAGACTACTGATATTGAATTTGAAAATTCTCAATAATTTTATGTTTTAAGAAACATTATATAGGGTAAACATTAAAAGTTTATCTATGCAGGTTTCTTGTCCCAGTGGACAGTATACTCCCTGTGAGTGAGTTGCTATTACTGACCTTTCGGAACTACTCAATTTTCACCTAATAAAATACTAAGCAGTGGTATATTGGGATAATCTGCATCAATGTTTTTCATAGCCAAAGAGACATATTTGATAATGAAAGATCTTTATTGTTAATGGGAAACACCCTTATATATTTGCAATTACTGTGTCCTTAACCAGTATCACACTGTCTGAGATCATGTTTGAAAAGCACATATTAAACTTCAATAAATGAAATGAGTTTTGCCCCCATTTTAAGTTCTGAGGAATGTATAATTTAATTAATTTTTCAAAGTCAAAAATCACATCTGTGGGAGAGACTGAAGTATACATTTATCATTGTCAATAATGTGTGCTGTATTTCCTAAGCAATCTCTGTCATCCTTCTCTATCAGCTTTCTTAAATAATAGCTTCTGATTCATCAATGAACACAACTATCAGGCTGAGATTGAAACAGGGTAACAGTAAATACTTGGCAAACATATAGTATTTGAACTATGCAAAATATTTCCTATTAATGTTTTCTGTCTCTCAGAATAATCTTAGCAGCAGTGAGGAGAGAATTATCATCCTTGTTTTAGAATTATGGACAATAACATTTGAAGAGGTTATATAGTAGTTTGAATGAGATGTCATACATTAAGTCTCAGCATTTGAATACTTGGTCTTCAGTTGCTGGCTATTTGAGAAGGATTAGGTGTTGTAGCCTTGCTGAAAGAAGTATATCATCTGGAAGGCTTTGGGTGTCAAATGAGTCCTGCCATTCTCAGCACCTCTATGCTTGCCTCCTGTATGCTGAAGACATGAGCTCTCAGCGGTTCCTGCCTCCATGCCTTGGATCTACCATCATAGACTATAACCCTCTGGAACTGTAAGCCCAGTTAAGCTCTTTCTTTTATAAGATGCTGTGGTTGTGTTGTTTGACTATAGTAATAATAAGTAACTAATACCATTTTACTTATATTACTAAAGGCACGGAGCTACAAAATGGAACAGTCAAAACCTTAATCTAGATATTCTGCTTCCACATATGGTGCTCATTAAACTAAAGCAGTGTTGTCCCACAACTTACCTTAGACAATGTCTGAAAACTCAAACCTGATTTCTCAAATAATTTCATCTTAGTTTATCATAACTTTGCAGTTTTCCCAAAGTTATAAATAGTAAAACACAAAATATCTTTCAGAAATTCAGTATTATCTGTCTATCCTATTTTTAATTTTATTTTCTATTGATTTTATTGAGCTATACATTTTTTTCTGCTCCCCTACCTGCCTCTCCTCTCCCATTCAACCCTTTTCCATAATCCCCATGCTCCTAATTTACTCAGGAGATCTTGTCTTTGATACTTCCCATGTAAATTAGATCCATGTATATCTCTCTTAGCATCCTCATTGTTGTCTACATTCTCTGGGATTGTGATTTGTAGGATGGTTTTCTTTGCTTTATGTTTAGAAACCACTTATGAGTGAGTACATATGATAATTGTCTTTCTGAGTCTGGGTGACCTTACTCAATATTTTGCTTTCTAGTTCCATCATTATCCTGCAAATTTTAAGATGTCAATATTTTTTTCTTCTGTGTAGTACTCCACTGTATAAATGTACAACATTTTCCTTATCTATTCTTCGGTCAAGGGGTATTTAGATTGTTTCCAGGTTATGTCTATGACAAACAACACTGCTATGAACATAGTTGGGCACATGTCTTTTTGGTACAATTGAGCATCCTTTGGATATATACCCAAAAGTGGTATTGCTGGATCTTGAGGATGGTTCTTTCCTAATTTTCTGAGAAATTGCCATACTGATATCTAAGGGGCTGTACCAGCTTATACTCCCACCAGCAATGCAGGAGTGTTCCCTCCCCCAACCCCCACCCATCTCTCCAGCATGAGTTGTCAGCAGTGTTTTTGATCTTGGCCATTCCCACAGGTGAAAGATGGAATCTCAGAGTTGTTTTGATTTGTATTTCTCTTATGACTAAGGATGTTGAGCATTTTTAAGTATCTTTCAGCCATTTTAGTTTCCTCTGTTGAGAGTTCTCTAAGTAGGTCTGTACTCTATTTTTCATTGGATTATTTATTCTTTCGATGACCAATTTCTTGAACTCTTTGTATATTTTGGAAATAAAACCTCTGTCTGATATGGGGATAGTCAAGATCTTATCTCATTGTAGGCTTTTGTTATATCTTGTTGGCCATGTTCTTTGCTTTACAGAAGCTTTTCAGTTTCAGGAGGTCCCATTTATGAATTGTTTCTCTCAGAGGTGATGAATCTTTACAAAAAATGGAAAAGGGACTAAGACACCATATATTATGAGTGAACAAAATCAGTTAAAGAAGTTAATTACTCACGTTTGATTGTGTAGATCAATTTACCAGCAAAAGATGATTCCACAAGATGAATTTTTTTCTCTGAGGGTTTACTTTTTCCTATGCCATCTAAACACTCAAAAATTGCAGTTTTTGTTACTAAAAGCTTCTTTGGCTAGATGCTATTTGAACATTTCACACATAAATACTTTTGGTAAATATGTAACAAAACTCTAAGCTTAAATTTTATATTCTGAGATCAAGATATAAGTTTGTAACTAAAACTTGATAATGATACATGTACAGACTGTATTCTAAAATAAAAAAAATATTGAATGTTTCTTTTGTCAGAAACATTCCCACGTGGTCAGAGGATGGAGGGGGGTTTAATCTGTGGTCCAATATCTTAAAGAGAAAATTAATTATTGACTCAAGAAGCTTACATTGGACCTGTAATAGAAAGATGAATATTATTAAAAAAGGCATATATCTATTAACAAAGATCAACCATTCACAAAATAAAAAATATATTCTACAGGGTTCTAATTTCTTGACATTTTTACTTTTAAATTTCATGTAAACTCAAAAATATTTGTGAGCAGAAACTTTTCTAAACACTGCCAAAAGCAATATTATTTTTTCATTCACATTACTTAATGAATGTATGTTAAGAATCTTTATCTACCCAGGTTTTCCTAAGTGACATAGTATTGTCAACGCTGTTAATTACAGAAAGAAGTAGGTTTTGGTATAGTTGAATTCCAGTATGATATTTTGTAAGAATTTCCACATTTCAGGAAATACATTTGTTCTCTAATTCATTTATAGATGTATATGTTACTTGTTCCAGCAATCTTTATTGTTGTAATCTTGTCAAACATATACAATAATTTTTGAAATATCCACATTCAAACCTTCAACTGCATTGATATGCAAATCAGTGAGTCAAAAGTTCAGTATAATTAAATTAATCAATATTATAAACACAAGACAAAAAGAGATCAGTAAGTGCCTTCAATATCACTCTCTGTACATAGTGTGTTAAACTTAGATTATTCTTTCATTGGCAGAGTTTAAGAAATTCAGTAAGATTCAGCTTTATGTGCTTCAAATCATATTGGTTTAAGAATTTAAAGAAACTGCACATTGCATAAACTTTATGACTTATTTTGGTTTTGAACATTGCTATATCAATAAGTCAATACATTTAGGATGTCTGATTCTTCCCATTTACTAAATGTTTATAAAAGAAAAACCCTCTATTTATTAATTTTAAATGCATATTTTATTGATTTCTTTAAGTATTAATATTTTTCTGTTCAGTGGATGAATATTGAGTTAGGCAATTTGCCAGCTCTCCACTGGAGAACTGGGTTCTAGCATCCCTCTCCACTTTCAAAACAGTCAAGAAAGGCTCCTTGTTCACAAAGAGCTAACATTAAAAAGAAAACATATAATATATTGAAATAACATGAGACACCCTGCTTCATGTACTTAAGGTCAGCATTCTTTCTCATGCCAAGGAAAGCATATGACTTAAATTTTAGCATATGATTTCTTCTAAAATTGAAAATCCTTTTTATCTGAAAGTTAAAGTGAAAAGGATTGTTGGTGATTTCATGTATATTCACTTGACATAGTCAATGATATTTGCAATCACAAAGGTTTGCAATTTGTCTGGCATGTAACATAACTTTTTAAATTATTAAGATTTCAAAATCACATTGTTATACTTTTGTATAAAATAGCTTTGCTAATAAGTGAAGAGTGTTTGAAACTTCATATTAAAGAACAGTAGGTGGGGAAAAAGAAACTTCTGAACAGACACAAGAACAGCATGTTTAAACCCTTAATTTTATCACTGTAAATTTATTTTAATTTGTCAGGAACAGAAGATAGAGACTGCATGCAGAAGAACAAAAATAGCTCTTTAAGTGCATAATACTACATGGGTGTAAATTTAACTCTCTTCATTGTCAAAGTTTAAAGAACTCTAAGGTAAATCATAAGATATTTCTCTTGTTACAAACGGCATATTTCTATTCTTGGATAGGCAAATATGTTCAAAGGATGGAGGCCAAAGTAAAATTTAAAAAGTATCTGTGTTCTTGTTCAACCCACTTTGTATCAACAATAACTATATTCATTTGAAATGGGAGTGGTAAATTATAGTTTTAAAGGAACCAGTATCATAAATTTCATTGTCAGTCTTGATACCTAGGTAATGCTTTTACAAGCACAGTACAAGATTTTAGTTTCTTATGAAACAGTTTATAAATGTTGGGTTTTACAGCAAAACACTCTACTAAAAGAGATCAAAGAGATCTTGAAGTAAAATATATTAAACACATCTCAATGGTTACTTATAATTTTTAATCAGTTGTTTTTGCAGAATACATATATAAATCCAAATTTTATAAGTTCAAACCTCTTTAGAATTTTCTTTTTCATTTGGATATTTTGTTGTATCACTATTAAACACCTGGAATATTTGAGTATGGAAATGTCATGATATTTATTGCCAAGGATCCCAGTATTTTTAGTGTGCCTTTTCTAATGTTGATAAATCTCTTCCTAATGTCATCTAGGTATACTATAAGTAGATCAATCTGGAAAAAATGATAATGAAAGCTGTTGTTTTTCTAATTAAAGAGAAATTTTCTGCCCAGACAAGAGTTAATGTTGCTATCTCTACAGCAGTTAGAAATATTCATTCAACCTTCTACTATTCTTGTTGATTTCTTTTCCACATCTATACCTTCTGGGGGCATGTGAGGAGGGACTGATAGGAGAAAAAGGAACGGGTATGATGCAATTAGATTGTAATTTCAAAAATAAAAATGGAATAAATTATAAATTTAAATCTTCTGATTTTTAAAAGTTGATAGTGATTATAGTGTTAAACTAGTTTCAGTCTTTCCTAAATATTTACCACCAGAGTTTGTTAAGGAATTTTAAAATGAATTTCCTAGGATATTAAAAAGACTATTATAAAATATATACTATCTGTATTACATTTAACGGGTAAAGAAACTCATAATACTGTGGTATTGCTGTTGTAGATTCTAGTATGAAGGAGTCAAGAGATAACAATTGATTTGACTCAAAGGACTCTGGCAAGTTATAGAGATGCATATTTTCCACTATTTTTATTTTGTCATCTTAGGTTAGTTGCTCAATTTTTGATTCAAGTAGATATCTCCCTTATCACAGTCACAGTCCTTATTTTTCCTTTATATGTGCTCTTAGTTTTGAATTCTTAAGCTCAAAACTTTAGAAATTTCATAATTTTATGGATAATTCTTCCCAACCAAATCTTATACTCTGAAAATAATTGAGGTTTCATTTTTGTAATATTGTTAAAATTTCAGACATATGTCACACAAGCTTTATAAGCTTTATGAGAAAATATTAGATAAATAGAATGTGTTGTAAAGCCCTATTTCACTGTGTATTGGTTGGTGTAGCTTGTCTTCAAATTATTGTTTGCTGTTTCAGTCCACAGTTAATGATTCTCCACTCATCCCATAATCTTCTCAAAACATAAGGCATTTTTCTATGGTTTATCACTATTTTCAAAGACTTCTATGCCACTTCAATCATGCCTCTTATTTTACAAAATTGTTTACCCTGTGTTCCCATGATATTTAAATAAACTTTGTGGTTTAAGAAAGCCACAACTTTTCTAGTAATTCTTCTTTCCATGAAATAACCTTATGGTTATAAATCTCCTCAACTCTACTACAACATATTCTATGTCTCCTTTTATTAGCAATTAACTTATTATAAATGTTAATTCATGCTCATCATATCATGTTAACCAAAGAGGATCCAGAGTATTTGTTATTTCTTTAATGTTCTCTGAAGAACTGGTATGCTAGTACACACCCAATAGGTTTTCTTTTTTCTCTTCTCTACTGATTTTACATTCTGGTCACAGTTTTCCCTTTCTATTTGCCTCCCACTGCCTCCCCACACCCACTATGTTCCCACAAACCCTCCAATCTACTCATCCTCTGTTTCAGTTCAGAAATGGGAGGTCTCCCATGGATACCAACAAAACATGACACATTAAGTTGCAGTAAGTCTAAGGACCTCACCAAGTATTCTTACTGAGCAAGGTGATTGAGTATAAGGAATAGGTTACCAAAGTCAGCCAAAGTTTCAAAGACAGCCTCTGCTCCCATGTTAGGAATCCCACAAGAAAACCAAGCTACACAATTATAATATATATCCAGAAAGCCTAGGTTAGTTCCATCTAGTCTCCCTAGTTGCCAGTTCTATCTCTGTCAGTCCCTATAAACCCAGATTATTTGCATCTGTATGCTTTTTAAGGTGTCCTTGAACCCTCCCTCCATCACCTAGAATCCTTTCTCTCCATTTTCTCCAGGATTTCTCAAGCTCCACCTAATGTTTGGTTGTGGAATTCTGCATCTGATTCCATCAATTGTTGTATGAAGCCTCTCTTACAACAATTGTGCTAGACACCAATTTATTAGTATAGCAGAATATCATTTGGCAACATTATATTAGCATTTTTTCCTCTAGTGTGTTTGGTTCTATCCTAGAAAATCTCTGGTGCATATCTATTGATATATTTATATATCATTTATTTTTTGATAAAGAAAATAACATGCATTAGATTACATTTCTTTTTCTTATAATTTCACAAGGCAATGAAAGTGTTTCCACATTTCACTTAGTTTATTCACTTAGAGAATTTTGCTAAACTGAGAGAATAATTCATGGTTTATTAAAATTGTCTTGTTATTTTGTGATTCTGTATTCATCTCTTTAGCATTCATTGTGTTGCTTACATTTATTAACATAAATTTGGTCTGTATTTGTGTGTTGTGTAGCTTCTACATTCAGCAGAACGTTGTTGTTGCAATGATAAACAGCAGAGTTGCATAGTTATACTGTTTGTTTTCAGGGTTATTCACATACTTTTAATATAGGAAAGAGTTTCATAATTTCTCTACCTATAGTGACCTGATCTTTGCTATAAATTCCAAAAATATAGTTTGAAAAAAATGTTAAGTAAATGTTGCTGTAAAGCTTATGTTTCAACATTCAGGAAAATCACACTGTATCTGTACTTCCATCTTGCACATAACTCAACTCCAAATATGCTGTGGGACAATGCTTTTTATCCTGTCACTTGTATTATTTTTAATAAAATGCTGATTGGCCAGAAGCCAGGCAAAAAGTGTAAGTGTGGCAACAGTGACCAGGCAGGAAGTAGAGGAGTGGCAATGAGAATTACGGGAAGAGGAAAGTTTCAGTCTGCAGCCATCACCCAGATGAAGAGGAAGAAATATGTAACTGTTTCATCAAATAAGGTGCCAAGCATATGGCTAATACAGACAAGAATTATGGGCTAATGTAAGTTATAAGAGTTAATAAGAAGCCTGAGCTAATAGGGCAATCAGTTTATTATTAATGTAGGCCTCTATATGTTTGTTTGCTGCTAAATGGCTGTACCAGAATGTGTGGGACAGAAACTTCAGACAATAGAATGGTGTGCCAACATGGGGCTGACCAAATCCACTTAAAAGCCTGTGGGAGCTTGGAAAGTTATTCTAGATAGAAAACAATAGAATCAAACACAGCTTATTGATGACAACACTTTCTCAGGTGAGTTCTGCTTCTTAGAGACAAGTGCTCTCATTTAAGAGAGGCTTCCTGACTCAGCTTTAGCTGCAAAATCTTTCAAATCTTTTAAGAGGTCCTGCAACAAAACCCATAAATAGTGTTGATGAAAACCTGACTGCATACTTTTTGATGGTGGCAGGGACCTTGAAACACCACAGAGTTGTGGCAATAAACAGGGCTCCACCCAGTACCTCTGCCGTGAGGCTAGACTCTCAGAAAAAAGCTAAGGAATGGGCTAGATCCAACTGTCAAAGCCAAGGCTTTAATCCTAGCCATATCACTTAGCAAATTAAGGACTCATGTGGTCAGAAAAAGAGATATATAGTAAAGATAGATTCAAACTCAAAGAAAACCTCTAAATGATTTACTGTGTGTTTAAAAGCATATGTAGTCTTGGGGAAAATGATAATTTTCTTAGAAGAAAAAAGAAAAAAGAGAGTAGTTGGGTGTAGTGGCATACACCTTTAATCACAACAGTTGGGAGGCAGAGGCAGACAGATCTCTGTGAGTTCAAGGACAACCTGGTATACAGAGTGAGTACTAGGACAGCCAAAGATACACAGAGAAACCCTGTCTCAAAAAGCCAAAAATTAGAAAATAAAAATAAAAGAAATATATGTAAAAATAAAGCCATGTAAAAATGAAAAATATAAAGAGAGTCTGGATCCTGTATGTTTTTGTGGTATCTTTAAATTGCTTAATGACTGAGAAAGGAGTAAAAGCTGCTAAAAGACACTTGATAATAAATACTGCTGGTTAAATTCCAATATAAATATTGAAAATGCTTTTAATGTAAAATTTAAGTCAAAAGATATGTTACTTTGAAGAAGAAGTTTTGCTTTTGCTTCCACATGATGTAGGAGGGTTATCTGTCTATGTGTTACTTTCATTGGTTAATAAAG
>LOEQ01007458.1:61388-73737 GCA_001685075.1 Bramus lutescens | reverse complement strand
TTGATCACATACTCCATCAGTCCCAGTTCAGCTGGCCTTGGCGAGCTCCCATTAGATCAGTGCCATTGTCTCAGTGGGTGAGTGCACCCCTCGCAGTTAAAGTTATTAAAGTAAAAAAAAAAGAGTAGTTGGGTGTGATGCAGCCCTTTAATCCCAACACTTGGGAGGCAGAGATTGACCTCTGTGACTTCAAAGTTTGGTAGGACACACCTTTATTCCCAATGCCTGAGAGGCAGAGACAGACTGATCTCTGTGTGTTCAAGGACAGCCTGGTCTACAGAGTTATGCCAGGACAAAGATATACAGAGAACCTGTCTCAAAAAATAAAAGTGAAACTAAATGAAATAGAGACTAAAATAACGCCTCACAAAGATGGAAAATACACAGAGAATCTTGATACTGTTTGCTATTATGCTCTCTTTAAATCTAATCCCTTTTGTGTAGCTTTTCACTGACAATTATCCATAACAACTTGTAACCAACAATCTAAACAAAGGCAAACATCTATTTTTCATTTTAGGGAAATGTGAGTGTAGTTTTCAAGGCTACTTCCTGCTGATTTGGGGTGCTGATAATCTTATGGGGACATTAAAATATTTAGAATTATGATCAATTCCTGACTGGAGAACCCTGTGAGACTTGATCATCTTAGGAAGCAGTCTTTGAACTGTTCTGGATGTAGAACTCAGACATTTGGGCCATTCTTCCTACCAGAGATTTCTCAGGGGGTCTTTCTTCTTAATGCAGAATGAATACACAGCACCTTATTTCCTTTTTGTTTAATTAACATACCCTTTATAGTTAAATTTGATCTTTCTATAACTACCTGACCTGTAGGATTATCTCTTATACCACCAGTAACATATGCTTTATATTATAATAAGCAAAAAATGGTTGTGGGAATTCCATCAGTCCATAGTGTTTTAGATACTAGTCCATTTTTGGCATAGTCTAAGGTACTGGAAGCACAGATGAAAAGCATGCACATCCCCTTTTCTAATGAATTTGGTTCCCAGCTTCCTAAGCACATGAGGACCATGGATATTTACCCTTACTGTGAATTTGGTCCCCAAATAAATAAGCTTTTTTTACCGCTCCATTCTAGGCTATTGCGGAACTCTTTTATATGCATACATCTGGTACCCCAAGATTTGGGGTTATCCCACATGCCAGCCACCCACTTCACGTCTGGGTGCTTGTATGCCCACTTGGAGTCAGGAGAAAGTTATCTGAGAACATGCCAGCAGCTCAGCACTTCCAATCTGGGTAACCAGTCAAATTGGGCCTGCTAGGTCTACATAGGCAGACTGTGCATGGCTATGCAGTGAGCTGTATAGCAGATTTAGCTTTTACTCAGAAAAAAATGATTTATGTGCTGCACATTCCTTCCCAGAATTGAGGCGGTGAGCATGGCTCCTACCTGGCCATCCCAGAGCTGGTGGTAAACAAACCTCCTCCATATTGAAAGGCTATGAGAGGCACATCCAGCATCCAGGGCCCCAGGAACATAGCCCTTACAATTATAAAATTCTCCTTGTCCAAAAAAGATTTCAGATATATAGTAGGAGAGATTTAGACAGAAAAAAGCCTCTAAAGGAGACACAGTGTGTTTAAAACATGTGTAGGCTTAGGAGAGAGACAAAAAAGAGTATAAACAGTTTTGAAAAAAAAGTATTTAAAGAGGCAGTAAAAATACTATAAAACAAATAAGCCAGGTAAAAATGGGACATCCACAGAGAATCTGGACTATGTATACTATTGTGTTTTCTTTGAAGTTTTTGACTGCTAATGAGCTAACAACAGAGGGACATTTGATTCAGGGGCTGCTAAGCTAAACCATCATATATATTTTAAAGTTATCTTGACTTCAAAATTTGAGTCTAAGGATATATTATTTTGGAAAAGAGTTTCTGCTTTTGTTTAAACAGAGGACAGATACCTGTGGATTCATTCCAGACTAAAGAAGTTTGATAGGATAAAACCCCCAGAAAGGTCTCCATAAACCCTAAAAATACTTCATGCAACAAACAACAAGAAGCAGTTTGGAGAAAACTAAGTTCAAATCCCAAAGTGACTGTATATAAACGCTTATTTTCATTTAAAAATATTGATAATAAATTGTTAATGATCATAATGTCTAGAAAAAATAAGAGAGTTATGATATAGATGTGAAGAGTTTGCATTGGTATTAATCTTGATCTATTGATACAAATTTAATATTTATTTTTATGCTATATATATATGCTCTTGTTTAAGGTTTTGTGTTTATGAAGCTCACTTAAAAATATAATATATCATTAAGAAATACAAATTAATAGCCATCTGTAATAATCAAACTTTTAATTATGTTACTAAAGTTTTCTTGATATACAGAGATAGATAACCTTCAACATTTCAAATACCTAGATAATATGCTATATAGAATGTTTAGAGAACCTAAACTTTTATCAGCAGTGAGATATGTCTGCTTCTGACATCACCAATTATTTAAGAGAAGTTAATGGGCATTAAAGAATCTTGTTATGGGATTTACCTTTATTGTGACAAAGCTAGCCATTTGGGTAAGAAACTACTCTTGCCAGGAGTGCTAGATGGTATGCTGTATAATCTGAACATGCTGGACCCACAGAAAAATAACTGCTGAACTTGCCAAAAGAAGGTGAGACAGTTCCTTAGAGTTCCTGCTTCATGAAAGAGTTTGCCATACATTCTACAAGACATAAAAAAAAGTTACTGACAAAATGCCCATATAGGTGAAACAGTCTCCAACTTCTTTATTCATGAGAACGGCTGCCTGATACTATGTGCTTGTAGGATGAAGATGGTTGCCCCAATGTTACAGAAGAACTTTGGGTGATTGTCCAGGCAGCAATATGTCTATATCAATTTTATAGTTTTGGAAGTTACTGAGAAAGCACTTCCTGTTTCTTTAGGTAATATTATATCCTTCTGGAGTCTTCGATGGAGTTGAATACAGATAGTTATGGATAAACTTTTCCTTAGTTATGATAAAAGATAAATTAGATACAAAACTTGAGACTCACAGAAGTAAAATAAATGATTGTAACTGTAATTTTTGCATAATACCTGTTTTATTATATGTGAATTTACTATGTTAAAGTTAAACCTATTTTATATAGACTAAAAAGGGGAGATGATGTGGGTTTCCCCTCTGTATGCTGTTAAAATGTTTTATTCCCATTGGTTAATAAAGAAGCTGCTTTGGTCTGTGGCAGGGCAGAACATAGCTAGGCAGGAATACTAAACTGAATGCGTGGAGAAAGAAGGCAGAGTCAGGCAAATGCCATGTAGCCATCCAAGAAGGAAAATGTGAGGTAACAAACCACTAGTGTCATGATAAAATATAAAATAATAAAAATGGGTTAATTTAAGATGTTAGAGTTATTTAATAAGAAGCCTGAGTTAATAGGCCAAGGAGTATGTAATTATTCTTAAGCCTCAGAATGGTTATTTCATAAGCGGCTGCAGGAGCTGCTGAAGAGGACCTGGTGGGTGGAGAGAAACCAGTCCAGGGGGACCAGTGGGACAGAGAATATTTGTAGCTCTGATATATTATGCAAGCTGATGTATAGATTTTAAATTTTATATATACAATTTATAGTAATGTGTATGTCAAGAATAATTATGAGCTATATTTTTCTTGTTTGAATTGGTTGTTAAGACAAGGTTTCTTAAAGGAGCTCAGATGACCTTGAGCTCATGATCCATCTTCACTACCTTCTCAAATAAATGATGCAGCAAATAAACTACAGAGATAAGAACATCTAAATTGTGCCAAAATAGTTTCCAATGCTTTTTCTTTTTCTTATGTTGGAGTATATAAGATAATTTTAAGTCTGTCGTCATGGCTCAAGAAAAGGTTAAAATAATATGGTACCTATAATCTTTGTTTATCTAACCACACAACTAAAAGTATATGTACTGTATATGGGATTATATATGGAATAGTAAATAAATAAATATATACTGCACTTACAAATCTCTGACAAGTTCCAAACATGCAGAACTTATTCAACAATTATTTAGTGAGTGAGTCTTCTATATTTCATGATCTATCCATTTTACATTTTTGTCATGAGCAAATGCCAATCCACTTAAAGCAAAGGCTTCAAATCTCATTAATCTTTGTATTTCCTACTATCAATTGTGTTAATACCATACCACAGGAATTTCATTAATCATTTTCAGCACTGAAAAATTCAAATGTATGTTTTGTAGTTGCTCTTTTTAACTACTGAAAATGTTGGAAAGTCATTGTTTCTTCCTTTTTAAAAATAATTTATTTGTTAATATATGTGTATGTGTGTGTACGTGTGTGTGTGAGAGAGAGAGAGAGAGAGAGAGAGAGAGCACATTTGTATAAATGTACCTAAACTGGTACTTTTAGAGATCAGAAGACAAATTGTGGGAGGAAAAGAAATTCTGAGTGTTGTACTCAGATTCAGGATTATCATCAGGCAAGCATCTTTATCTCTTGAACCCTCTTGCTGACACTCATTGTTTCTTCTTTAAGCCATCTTACAGAGAATGATATGAAACACTGAAGCATGATAAATAAAAACTCAGGGATAGAAATTGGGGTTTTACCTGAAGACCAGAAAAGCAAAGCAGCCAGCTTCTAGCTCTTACCTCAAACTCAGTCCAAAAATGGCAATCCTGCTTTCATCAATCTCAGAATGAGACTGTGCCTGTCAGCTGTCTCCTCCCATTTTATAATCCTTTCTAGGGTGGGATTAAAGGCATGCACCACTGATTAAAAGGCATATACCTCCCAGTTTCTATAGCAACTACTCTGGCTATTGAGATTAAAGGTGTGTGTTACCACTGCTTGGTCTGTAAGGCTTACCAGTGCGACTCTTTTACTCTCTGATCTTCAGGCAAGCTACAAAATACAAATGAAATGCCACTAAAAAGCACAGTGAGATTACAGAAAATACTGAATATTTATTCTGTATTAATTTTTTCATTTCATTTTATATCTTTTAGAATGATTTTCTTTCTATAATTCATTTCTTTTTATTATTATTCTAAGGATAACTCCATCTTTAATGTCCTTGTTCTTAATTATAACAAATCAATATTATTTAAATATACACCAGAATATTTATATTTCATTTATAATCTTTATATATTTATATTTCATTTTTTGTGTTTTTTTGAGCCAGGGTTTCTCTGTGTAACAGTTCTGGCTGTCCTGGAACTCACTCTGTATACAAGGCTGGCCTCTAACTCATAGACCCACCTATCTCTGCTTCCCAAGTACTAAGATTAAAGGCATGCACTACCACCACCTGGCTATATTTCAAAATTCTTACAAGAAGTGGATTCACTAGAATAGTCTCTAAATGTGGCTTATATGGTATCATGGAATATCCAGCAGAAACACAAAAACAATGGAATTCATCACTGTTGCATTTCAATATTTCAACATTTCCTGCTCTGTTTGAAAATCATAACTTTAGACTTTGAAATTAAGGCAATGTTTTTTTTTCAAAAAGTGTAAATAACCTGTTTTAATATTCTTTATACTATCTAATTGTTTACATTGATTTTAAAACACTATTATTTTTTGAAAACTCATACATGAATACAAATGTATTTGGATCATATTTATCCCTACTTCTCTCTCTAAATTTTCCCAGCTTCACTTCCTACTTCTCCCTTTTTCACTTAAAAAATAATTTACTCGGTCCAATTCTTGATACTCATATATTCATGAATGTGGGGTTACATTGTGAGTCTAGATTGTGGTTGACCCACTAGAGATAATACCTTTAAAAAAGACTGAAGGCTCCACCCTGAGAAGCCATCAGCTGTCAATAGCTCCTAAGCTAGGAGTATGGACTCAGGAACCTCTGCCTCTCCTTGGTGCAGTGTTGAATGATTTGATGTTTTTTTTTTGGATCTGTTAAATATGCACCAACACTTTTTAGTAGTTTATAAATGCACACATCTTGTAAAGTCCAGAACACATTGATTTTTCTAGACCTCCTTGACTTCTGACTTTTACATTTCTGCTCCTACTTCTGCAAAGTCTCTGTGACTTTTGGGAAAAGTGTATGATATAGAGATCCCATTTGTACCCTAGTACTCCATAGACACTTACTCTATAGCCTACTATGGAGACACATACTCAGGCATGCTCACAGCTACTCTATTCATAATGGCTAGGACACAGGAAAAGCCTAGATGTTCACCAGTTGATGAAGAGATAAATAGGTTAAAATGAAATTATGAAATCTGTAGACAAATGGATAGAAATGAATTATTTTCCACATTATTTGTAATTTTCATATGTGTATGTTGTGTGCATATGCACACCACATATGTTCAATATCCATGCAAGGCAGAAAAAGGTGTTAGAATCCCTGTAGTTGCAAATGAGCTATCATATATGGACTGGAAATGGAAAATTTGTACTCAGGACGATTTGCTAGGTATTGACAGAGACATTTGTTTCCTGGTTGTCCAGAAACAAAATAATCACACAAAACTATATTAATTACAACACTGGCTAACCATTCAAGTGTAATTTTAACTAACTCTTGTATCTTAAATTAACCCATTTTTTATTAATCTGTGTATTGCCACAATGCTGTGGCTTACTGGGTGGAGTTCTGGATGTTTGTCTGCTTCAGTAGCTACATGGAATCTCCTTGACACTGCCTACTTTCTCTCTATGTCTCTGTTCAGATTTCCTGCCTGGCTTTGTTCTGCTAAGTCATTGGCTGGAACAGCTTTATTCATTAGCCAGTGGTAATAAACTTATTCACAGCAAACAAAGGGGAATCCCACATCAACTAGGGCACTCAACTACTGAGCCTTCTCTCTGGGCCCTTGGAATTATTATTTTTTTATCAAACTCCAAAATTAAACTTCAGGATGAGGAAACTGGAAATTTTCATATAGTTGTAATGATAATTAATCATTGCAATTGTCATTTTGCTTCCTATCAACCAAATAAAAAAAGAAAATACTTTAGTACACATTGAAGAAGTATTACATTAAATAAACATAGATATTGTGATATTTTATATGTTCATATATATATATGCATATGTATTCATGGAGATTATTTAATCCTCATTTTATATGTGAAGTCAATGACTTTAGAAAAATAACTAAATTTCTAGGTGGAACCACAAGGTCTCTCCCACTTCACAGCTCCTACTCTCACACAGTTCACATCACCAGAAATGAAGAATATAATAATTTCACAGAGATAAAGGCTTCTGACATCAAATTATAAAAGTTAATTTACTGTGTGACTTTGTACAAAGGAGTCATTTAGCAATATGATAAAAAGTGTCCTTCATAACACATTTACAATAAATGTGGAGAGGATATTCATAGAACTGTTTATAATGAACTCTGAGAACCATTTAAAGAATAACATTAAAGTGCTAGTGAGTGAAACTGATTAAGCATATAGTAAGGTAATATGATCTTATGGAACAGTAGCCTAAGGTGATTCAAGAATAAAAGTGAGAGTATTTGAAACAATCTTCTTAATGCTATTATATTGAATTAACAATGGTCTTGATAGAAGATGAGTTCATTTGTACATTCAATCAGCAAATGCAATTGTACAACTAATATGCCAGCACTGTGCAAGATATTGGGATCCAAATATATGTGTGTGTGTGTGTGTGTTTGGTATTTATATGCATGTTAAAAGTTATTTCTAGTTAATAAATAAGCCAAGCCAATTTTTGAAGAAAGGCAAGTGAATCACTATAATGAAATTTTATATGTTACAAAAAAGAAGATGTACTTAAAGCTATAGTCAAGTAAATTGTCATACCTTGAGATAGGTTGTAAAAAAGGTGGGTAACTTCAACAAGTACACAAGGAGGAAAGAATACACCAATAGCATCACTTAGTTAAATTGTTGGGAGAAATTTGAAATACTGGAGGTCTATGTTCATACTTTATATCATCTATGACTTTCCAATCATTTAATTATATATGAGTCTAATAGAAGAAAATTTAACATGTTCAGTGGGAAAATGAGACAGAAAGGAGGTTCACTAAGTTTTGTAAGAATTCATGGTCTTTTCTTTAAAAAGGTTCATGCTATCATCTACAGTAGCATAAGAATTGATAACTTTCTATCTAATTGGTTTTGGCATGCTTGAGTTATATTTCCATTCTGATAAAACTACATTCTGTTTGTTCATTAAACATAAAGCAAAGAAAACCAACTTACAAACCACAATCCCAGTGAACTTAGACAACAATGATGACACTAAAAGAGATTTACATAGATCTAATCTACATGAGAAGTAGAAAAAGACAAGATCTGAGTAAATTGGGAGCATGGAGACCTTGGGGGAGAGTTGAAGGGTGGAGGGGACAGGCACAGACGGGAGCAAAGAAAAATATAAAGCTCAATAAAAAATCAATAAAAAAGAAACTTGGTGGCAGTAACTTAAGAAGAAAACTGGTATCACCTAAGATATTTTAATGTATTTTATCAAATGTTCCCTTTATAATCCTGAATTCTTATATTAAGTACATAGCTTTGGTTGAGAAAATGACCAAAACATGTTCTGTAAATATAGAAAAACTTTGTGAAGTCCTTTATAAAGAAGTAATTCACTACCGAATTTCATCTTATGTTGTATCAGCTGCCAAATACACCACATTCTTTAAAGTATCTATTCTTCAAGAAATAATTTTGAATTTAACATCTGAGTTTTAGAAGACTATTTTCAATATCAATGGTATTAGCATAATAATAAATTGCAATTAATTATACATTTCAAAGTAACTGGATAAGAATTTCAAAGTTCCAAAAATTTGGAAATTATAATATTCAAGAAAATGAAATTACTCTGATTTTATAATCATACATTGAATACATTTCTGTTACATTTTATTTTACACACATACAGAGGCATGATTACAATACTGTACCCTCTAAATAATCATAAACATTACATTCAGTTGTTTTAGAAATGTATTTCAGGGAATTGCTGTTAAATCTTATGCTAATAATGTCCATTTAAGCTAGGCGTTGAATGACTAAATTTCTACTCAGAACCATAGCACCCTGTCTTTCTTGGTGCTTGTCACTGAAGTTATGATAAAAGCACAAAGCTGAAAATGGTCTTTTAGCTTTGTTTTTTTAAGTCTCCACAGCTGAAAGAGAATACATCAGTGGTTGGCAGTACTGTATTGTGTTTCTGATCTATTTGTATATGCTTTCTAGAGCTGTCTATCACATCATTAAGTATTGAGATTCACAGAAATAAATTATTTCAGATTGTATTTTTAGTATATCCAAACATAATTGTGACTCAAGTAAGTGGAGAATAAACAATTAGAAAATACAGAATGTCAGGTAGCAAAAGTTTATACCTTCAAGTTCTACTAAATAAGCACATGGTTGGTTGATCACAAGGCATGAAAGACTAGGATACATCAATAAAGGTTTCAGGGTCTCTAAACAGTCACTCAACAAATACTGATTTCTCACTTCTAAGATAGACTAGTCACTGGGCACAAAAAATAAGTCAAATGAATTCCTCCTCTCCTGCTCTCAGGCAGTGATCTAGTCACCAATATTATACAATGAGTGATACATATTATCATAAAATCTTAATGTGACAAAAATCATGAAACTTGACATTGACAATGTTTTAAATAGGGTACCATATTCTAGCCTATTCTGGAACTCGAAGGGATTTTTTTCTCCAAAATTATGACATTTTAACTATGATATTAAAAATAAGCAGTTAATAAATTCAGATATCTGTGGGATGTAAAAGGTAAATGACCAACAGGATTTAAGTATTTCAAGCAGAGAGAACATGATGCAAGAAAGATCTGAATCATGACATTATGAGACAGTGTTGAGAACATTAAAAAGGTCCATTATGGCTAAAGAATAAAATAGTGAGAAAAAAAGAACTCTGGCAAGGCCACATAAATTATATCATGCTGGGCTTGGTAGAGTGTTTTGTGGACTTTGATCTATGTTCTATGAGTGCAGGTAAGTACAAATTTGTCGAAAAATGTGTAGTAGAACGACAGGATTTGCAATGAGTTATTATATTGACTCTAGAGTGGAAAACTTAATGGAGGAGGAAAAGGGGTGCATCCCTTGAAAATGACATAGCATGATACTACAGTTATACAATCAAGATTAAATAGTTTGGAAATCTAGGAGTAGCAGTGAAAAATTGAGAAATAGATGATTAAACTAAATGTTAGAAAAATGAATATTAGAACTAAACCCATGGGAGAGATCTGTGTCAAGGATAATTATTAGAAATTTGTTTTGAACAATTGAATGCATGGTAGTGAAATTCACAAAGACAGGTAATAAGAAAATTTCAGAAATAAGAGGATTGAAATCTTGCCAACTCCACAATGCCTCCCTTAAGATATCTTCTTCCCTGCTCCCATATCTGTCCTTCCTCCATCTCAACCATCNTTGGGTCTGGGTTATCTCACTCAGGATAGTGTTTTCTACTTCCATTCATTTGCAGGCAAAATTCAAGATGACACTGTGTTTTTTTTTTGTTTGTTTTGTTTTGTTTTGTTTTAACCGCTGAGTAGTACTCTAATGTGTAGATGTGCCACACTTTCTTTATAAATTCTTCCATTGAGGGGCATCTAGGTTGTTTTCAGGTTCTGGAATAATGCTGCTATGAACATAGTTGAAAAAATGCTCTTGTAGTATGATTGGGCATCTCTTGGGTATATTCCCAAGAGTGTTATTACTGGATCCTGAGGTAGGTTGATTCCCAATTTTCTGAGAAACCCTCACACTGATCTCCTAGAGGGTGTCCCAGATGTCTACAAGGATGTCCCCAGCTAGGACCCTGGGCAATGGAGGAGAGGGAACCTGAACTGGCCTTGTCCTGTAGTCAGACTGAAGACTATCTTGAATATCACCATAGTACCTTCGTCTGGCGATGGATGGAGACAGAGACAGAGACCCACATGGGAGTACTGAACTGAGCTCTTAAAGTCCAATTGAAGAGCAGAAGGAGGGAGAATATGACCAAGGAAGTCAGGACAGTGAGGGGTTGATTCACCCACTTAGACAGTGTGTCTGAACTAATGGGAGCTCACCAAACCCAGTTGGAATGGATCAGAACGAGCAAGGGATCAAATTGGACCTTCTGAATGTGGATGACAATTGGGGAATACTGAGAAGCCAATGATAACGGCACTGGGATTTGTCTCTATCGCATGTACTGGCTTTTTGGGATCCTAGTCTGTTTGGATGCACACCTTCCTAAGCCTGGATGGAGGGGGGAGGTCCTTGTACTTCCCACAGGGCAGGGTGCCCTGCTCTCTCTTAGGACCAGGGGGGAGGGGTAGTGGGGAGCAGGAGGGAAGTGAGAGGAGGGGAGGAGTGGAAATTTTGATTTCTAGTATTAATAAAGTAATAAAAAAGAGTATTGAAGTCAAGATTCTGGGATTATATATGCTGTCTTTGAAGTTCTCTTTTGATATCGAAAATGTCAAGTAGGAAGTTGAACAAAAGTTTGTGATGGAAATATAAAATTAGGAAGTACTGGTATATATGATATTTTTGATTTGAGTGATAATTAGCTATGAAGGGTAAAGAAAATAATTGAAATCTAATTTCAGTTAAAATACTGCAGAGTGCAGAGTACAATGCTTTCTCAATCTACTTCACTGGCTTGATTTTATCCATTCTTAACATAACTAATTGATATCAATGTATGATTTGTATAAATTTTTCATCACTTCTATCAAATTTACCTAGTATAACCATATATGAAATGCTCTATGTGGAAGAAAGTATAAATTATTTTTGCAATGTATATTTATATTAGCAAGTGTTAAGAGTGAAGCCCAAATCTGGATGTCTCATAGAAGAACCCCTCTGAATTTCCCCTTTAAGATCCACTAGCACACTGTAAATTTATTTCTAGATTATATTATTCCCTTATGAATATTCATCTACAGTTTGACAACACAATTGAGATTTATGGAAGTAAAAGAGTAGCCAATTCTACAAATATTTTGTTCCAGAATATACAAGTTTTTAGTAATGATGAATATGTTTGTTTTGCATTATGGTGGGTCTCAAAAACTCCATTATCCTGGATACCACACTACCTTTCTAATGGTAAATAGTGGAAAGGAAGAAAATCAGCCATGTTTTAATAGAATCTTATTAAGTGCTAATATCATGTAAATTTCTGTTTCTATCTTCCTGATGACTCCTCCACACTCTTTCTTTCTGACACAAAACTACTCATATACAGAAGTACACACACATACACAGACACAGACATACAGAGAGAGAGAGAGAGAGAGAGAGAGAGAGAGAGAGAGAGAG
>LOEQ01007458.1:1269-16323 GCA_001685075.1 Bramus lutescens | reverse complement strand
CCAGGCATCTCCCTCTTTTTGTCCTTATTCTCTTCTCTTTCCTTCCACAAGTCTAGATTCTTCCTCCTACTTATTCTGTCTGCCCACCAGTGCCGCCTATCCATCTATTGCCTAGCTATATACTACTCAGATTTTTATTAGACCAACCAGGTGTTTAGGCAGGCAAAGTGAAACAGCAACACATCTTTAGATAATTATAAACAAATGCAGCATAAACAAAAACAACATACCTTTATATCATTAAACAAATTCAACATAAACTAATATAACATACCCTCATAAAGTTAAAATAATATTAAACAGCATAAACAAATGTAACACATCTTTGCCACAACACCATCCCATCCCTAAAAATGAACCACCTCACTCTCTGCAAGGATGTTTCCAGATGTGTGTGTGTGTGCATGTGTGTGTGTGTGTGTGTGTGTGTATTTGTCTTTCTATTCACTGAGGTTAAGTGGGCCATTTATGTGACATAATTGTCGGAATTTTCGTTAGTCTGGTGTTGCTCACCAGTGGATATCCAACAAAAGCAGTAAATCTCCCTCTCCTGGAATCTGTCTGTAGTAAGCAGTTTACTAGTTTAATTATGAAGGTCAGGGGTCTTTTAATGTGACCCCATTTATGTCTCCTTTTTTGTCTGACCTATTGTTATATAGATCTAGTGTAGGAAAAGTCACAGCCCTTCTCCTCATCTTCCTTACGTGTCTTCCACATTGTCCCCTGAGTCTTAGAAAGGGATGGTAAAAATGTGTTAAATATGGCTGAGAAGTAAACCATTACTTATTATCAGCCTCTTAATCAGCGATGAGTCTCTGCTTTCAAAATTCATTAAGAAAGAGGTGATTCTCTGATCAAAACAGAGAATATTTTTTGTTCATGAGTATAATCATAAGTATTTTATAGGCAGTTTTATGTTATATCAATGTATTCACTTTTGTATTAATGGTGGTATTATAAAAGCATATTTATTTATGTACATGTCAATATATTTCAGGCATTTTGAAACAGAATGGTTACTGAAAAGTATATTTAAAACATATATATGATTTTAAATTATGTGTGTGTTCTGTGTGTGGATGTGTGCATATTACTACAAATACTCACAAATGCAAGAGGAATAAGATCCCCATTGAAGATGTGAATAATAAATTGCAAACAGCTGGAAGTGTGTGCTAGAGACTAGAAATGATCCCAATCTTCAGTAATAAGAGTATGACCACATAATAGTTGCTCTATCTCAAGCCCCCCAAAAGTGTCTATATGTACTCTTCTCTTAAAATTGTACTCATTAAAAATATATATTTTATGCTTTTACTGCAATAGAACTTATGTAAAAATTCCAATGAAGCAGTATAATTTAACTAGTCTCTAACAGTGTTTAGTACTTCCACAAAATGAAGTAAAACATTTAAGTCCTTTTAAAGCATTCGATCAAAGGTGTTGAAGTTACATGTAAAGAAGCAAAATATTACTAGAATAATTAACATGTATTGTCACCATCTTTTTTTTTTACTTTGTATCTCTCATCCTCATGAACTAATGTGTTCTTTCTTCCAGCAATCATCTTAAATGTTAAAGCTTTGATAGATAAAAGCAAGGAAAGTGAAAAAGATATTTGTTTACTTAGCATTTTAAGTAGAAATTCACTTGTAAGTTTATACATGTTATACTAAAGAGTCTCTGTGATTAAAGAAATGAAAATACTAAATATTAATAGAGTAAAGTATCCTGTACATGTACATATAAATATATATTTGTATGACTACTAGTAGGGACTTTATGTATTAATTTTTTATGTTGGTTCATTTTTATTATTATCAACATTTGTATTATAAGATAAATTATTTCATGAAAATAATCATTCAGTGTTCTATGTATCTGGAATATGGTACTTAGCATAATATAAAATCAAAACTTGCAGTGATTTTGCTTTAGTCATTTAATTAGAAGGGTTTTAATAAATATTAGTAGATGATTAATCTGTATTCAGTATTTAATTCAATAAAAAGTAGTTATAATTGGATGTCAGTTACTTTGTCACAAACACATTAGTTGCTTTACAAGGTATTATAATAATGATTGACAATTAAAAATGAATTCACATTTCAAATAACTATAGTATCATCCTAATTTTCAAATCTATAGCTGTCTTTGCTATATTTTGTGACTATTGATGATATCTCACTCAGTTTTTTCTTTCCATCTACTGGTTCTTCCCTTACATCTACCATCAATTAGAAACAAATATTAATTTGAGTTATAAATATGATTGACCACAAAATGGAACAAGATCAATATATAAGTGTTTAATGGTATTAGAAGAATGTTAACTCTTTATTTATTTATTTACTTACTTTTTTGAGAGAGGGGTTTGCTGTAGATTTGGAGCCTGTCCTGTAACTAGCTCTTGTAGACCAGGCTGGTCTCAAACTCATAGAGATCCATTTGCCTCTCCCTCCCAAAGCCTGAGATTAATGACATATGCCACCACCACCTGGCCAGAATATTCACTTTTAAAATCTAATCTCCATTTAAATAATAATATTTTATTTGTATTTTAATAAATAAAGCTTGCTTTAAACAGCCTCACTGGTCAACTTTACAGACCAGGCAGTGGTAACATACACTGTCTATGAGTTTTTATTAATCATGCTTCAACAAACTATTGTTTAAAATTAAATTGAAGCTTCTTTTCTTACTACTGGAAACTCTGTCTCCAGGATTCAAGTAGGAAACATCCACTTAAAACTGGACATCTACGTTTAAATATTTGTAGTTGACTTTGAAGAAAAATAAATAATTTAAATAAAATAAGATGAGCAACTAAGTATATCACAGCATGTCAAAGAACAGAGCTCAGTTGATTCTTGCCAAAGTATCATGACATAAGTTTTATTTCATTTTTAAGATGAATAAACATGCAGAAACTCAAAAAGAATGAGAATTCTGCCCACAACCCATGAAACCATAAGAAAGACCTAAGACTCCTTCTCTTCTCACATTTTCAAGTTTTCTGTTGTAAAATATAATTTTAAAGAATGTTACATTTGATTAGGCTCTGGAAATTTTGTTTAACAATGTAAAGATATGTTGTTTTTGTTTATGCTGTGTATAAGTGTGTGAAGCTAGGAGTCTGCTTATCTAAAACACCTGATGGTCTAATAAGTAGCTGAACAGCCAACAGTGAGGCAGGAGAAGGGATAGACAGAGCTGAGAGGTAGAGAGTATAAAATAAGGAGAAAAAAATAAAGAGAAAACTGGGAGAAGAAGGAGGAGCAAGAGAGAACAAGGAGAGGAGGATGTCAACAACCAACCACCCAGTCAGCCATGTAGTAAGAGTGAAATCAAGATTGCAGAAGTAAGAAAAGAAAAAAATCTTAGAGGGAAAAGGTAGATGGGGATAATTTAAGTTAAGAAAAGCTGACTAGAAAAAAGCTAAGCTAAAATATGGCTTTTATAATAAATAATAAGAATCTGTGTGTATTTGTTTGATAGGTGGATGGTAAGCCCCTCAAAAGAATAAACCAGCAACAGTTCACCATTCATTTTTCCTATGTGTTGACTTCCATTAATATTAACACTATATTTTAAATGAGCTTCTTTTACTGTTTATATTTTGTTTCTTTGTTTGAGAAGTGTCTTATTTTATATACAGGATTTGGCTTGGAGCTTGTGGTGATCCCTGTGACCCTATCTTTAAAATGTTGCAATTGCAGGTAAGTACCATTAGGTTTACCTTAATAATTTTCAAAGGTTAATTTCATTTAATGAATTTACATATAAACCCCATTAAAAATGGCTCTCATGTTAATTCAGAAAGATAATTGAGTGTGAATGATTTTTTGCTTTCTATTCTTTATGTATTCCTTAGAAAACATCATGACCAACTTAATCTTAATGTGAAAAAATCCACCATTGCTATTTTGAGAAAATACTTCATTCAAACTTTAGAATACTTCACATTGCCAATTCTCCTTACTCCACCAGATCTGAAATGTCAAGTTGAGTCATTTCTCTAAATTTTGTAAAATATGAGACAGTGGGGAATATTTGGAGATGTCACACACCATGTGGCATCCTGATCAGAGGGAATATTGCTCAATGGCTGGAAGTTGCATGAGTGGGAGAGAAGCTATTAGCAGATGGAGTTTATGATCTGTTCCAAGCTAAAGAGGTTTTTGGTTAGGTGGTACAGAGCATGAGGAAAATATAAAATGTGTCTATTAATTTTTGAATGATGCAAATTTGCATTTATCAGATAATGTGTTAGGAATGATGCATATAAACAAGAATAAAATGGTATTACCTTTTAAGCATTCTATTTTTTAAAAGGCAGTTACAGTAAGCACAGAGTACTTGATTTTCTAGGAGACACTTAAGCTCAAATGTTCTGTGGGTATGTGTTTTCAATACACCCAGTAAACGTGTATGTTGTTAATGCAAAAGAGGTACTTAATATCAACCACTGTATTATAAGGATAATCTTTATATCTTACTACAGTATTTATGATATAAATTAATTTCAAATATAAGGATAATCTTTATGCCTTTTACAACAGTATTTGTGATGTAAATTAATTCCAAATACGTGCTTCATGTATTATGTTAAAAATAATCTATTTTTAACAATACAAAGTTAAATTTAGGCTCATAGTATATGATAGGAGTAATTGTTTTCCTTATATTAATCAAAGTATATATTTTGATGTAGTATTATACCATTTCAAACAGATGGTGAAACTTTGAACAAGTGATTAAAATGGTAAAAAGTTTCCACCTGTAAAGATGATAAATTTGTACCAGCAGTTCACAAACTTTTTGTAACTGTACATGTTAATTTTACCATATTTGTGAGTATAATTAACAGAAATATATATGCATGTATATATACATACATTATATGTACAAGTGTGATGGAAGATGAAAATTTCATAGTATATATAATGAAATTGTTTTTTGTATATATGCATTTACATGCATGTGTGTATGTTTGTATATTCTTTAAGTTCTGTTCCTCTGGAAATTTCTAACATACACTGGTTCTTTGTGTTAACCCCTTGGAATGATTTAATACGTGGTTGTTTGATTTAGTGCTTTTGGGGGGTCTCTACGAAAGCATCATACATGTTGAAAATGTTGTAGAAGAAGCCAGTTCTCCAAACTGTTTCTGGTTGTTCATGGACAAAGACATCCTCAGAGCTCACTGAGAAAATTTATATAACGGCCACGTCCTGAGAAGATGAGTAGTAACCACCTTACTTGATATGTACCACCTGTCAAGATTTAGAAAATCTCTGCCAATCCAATCTGATCTTGATCAATCCTGACAAAATCCACAGGTTCTCATTTCCTGTGAAAACAAAAGACTAACCTCTTCCAAAAAGCATTTTTGAATTTCACTTGAAAAATACATTTTTTACTTATTTTTAAAAGTTATGATAGCCCTTCTTAAAATATCTAAGTTGATTCAATGTATTAGTCTGTTCACAATTCCAGGTGTCATTTGCTTATTAAGAAAAAATTTTTTAAATAAACACATACTATATAGGATACAAACAACTTGTATATTTTCTAATTTTTGTGCCTTTTTGCTCTTATATTACCTCCATTCTCTCTTTAAAGAGCTTGTTTTATTATTTTTGAATATTTGTTTCTTTCTATGACTATACTCTTTCTCGTTCCTTTCTTAAGTCTATGCACATTTTAAAACACACTAGAAACTGTTCAGAAAAGATTTTTTTCATCTGAACCTCTATTACTGCATATTTCCAGCCTTTTTGACTGCATGAGCATTTAGATTGCTAAGTTGTGCAGTTATTACCTCTACCACAACTGTGGCATCTGGCTCTATCCACTTCTGGGTCTCTGAAAGCCAAGCATAAAACTCATAGGTGGGTTAGCCATAGTTTACCAAGATCTACATTCAGCACTCCAGATCTGGAATGCTCGTGCCCTCTACTCTGGCAGGCAAATTTATTAAGTTTTTTCAATTCTACTTGGTATGAAAAAGGCTGTTTGCATGCTCTGCCTTAAGGTTGAACTTCTTAAAGTAGCTATGTTTGATTTTTTTTAAGCTTTCTCAGGCCCTATGAAAAAACAACCCTCATGTTGGAAGGACGAAATCTTTTCCTTTTTTTTATTTTTCAATGGTCCACCATCCCATTCACAAATAAATAACAGGGACTTATTCTTACTTGTCAATGTCCAGCCTTAGCTTGGCATGTTTCTAGCCAGTTTTTCTAACTGAAATTATTGAATTTCATTTTAATTTCATTTTGCCTCTGGGCTTTTTATCTTTCTTTATTCTATATATCTTTCCTTCCTTCTTACTCTGTGACTCACTGTGTGGCTGAGTGGGTGGCCCCTGGCATCTTCCATTCCTTATCCTTTTCAGTTGCTCTCATTCTCCTATATTATTCTCTCAGCTTGGCAGATTCTATTTCTCTCTCTTTCTTTTTTTTTTTTGCTTAGCTATTGGGCATTCATTTTTTATTAGACTAATCAGTTGTTTTAGATAATCAAAATAACATAGGTTTACAGATTTAACCAAATACAACATAAAAGAATATAACATATCTTTGCATATTTAAAAAAATGATCCACGGTATAAACAAATATGACACATCTTAAACTGATATTCCACAATAGGATTGTAGTATGCAAATACTACACTATGGCAAGTGTTATGCCCAGGATAGTTGACCAAGAGAAAACTTTTGTGGTTTAGTATGATTATCGATGTTTTTATTTGTCACATTTTATTTCATTTCAAATATAATGTTATAAGATAAAACAAAAAAAAATAACACATTGGAATTGGATAAAACAAACAAACAGAAGGAAAGAAACAAAACAGGCACAACAATTACAGACCCAATCATGTGCACACTCAGGAACTGCATTATAACACTAGACTTGAAGCTATAATATTTAAGCATAGGACCTATTGCAGGCCCATTCAGGCCCTGTGTATGGTGCTTCAATCTCTGTGAGTTTATGAGAGTTTTGCCCATGCTTATTTAGATTATTTAGAGGTCCTTGTTTTCTTGGTGGCTCTAGGCTCTCTAGCTCTTACGCTGTTCTTACACTGTGTCTTCTCTTCTGCAGGCTTCCCTGAAACCTGGCAGTAGTGATTTAGTGGAAATATCACATTAGGTCTGAGTGTTTTAAAGTTTCTCACTCTGAATATTGTCTCTGATGATGAGTAAACAAGACAAAGGTCTATGTGTACAGCAGAAAGTCATTAAGAATCATTTTATTGCTATTTTCAGGACAATATTATTTGGGTTTATTCTATGTCCTTGGGCTATCTTATGTCATGTTCTTGGCTATCGAGGTTTATGTTGGTATTAAGCCCCACTAAACTTCTCAGGATTCCAAAGGATCATTATAGCAGGCAAAACTGCTCTAATAAGGTCTGAGCATAAACAAAATAAATTAGCTCACATGAGTCTTTTTTGTCATGTACCATTTATTCTTATTATGCTCTCTCTAATGCTCTCTTAATGTTTCATTTTCAATGTTCCTCCTCAATGTCCTGCTTTTTATGTTTCTTGCTGCTCTTCCTCATGGTTCCCCTTTTGATGTTCCTTAAAGTTCTACCCATCCCACAATTTTCCATTTATATACCCACACAGACATATTTGAAAGGCATTCACTTTTAAGGGCTAACAGGGTGGATAAAAGATTGACAAGGTAGATACCTTTTGTTTCAGTGGGGGTGTGGCTGTGAAGCTCCCTGGTAAATACAAGGAACATTAAGATGGAGCTTGTCCCCTGGACTAAGCATCCTGGAACTGTATCCACTGGCAACCAGATGAGAAGGGATTTCTTTCTCTAGTACTGATTTGGCAACCCAAGGTTTTTTCCTGTTAGGGGTAAAGGTACAAACAGTTAATTTCCTATAATAAGATCTTGTATCAAATGAAAGGTAAAGTTAAGTAAAGAATATTAATAGCTTGTTAGCATAGAGCAAAATGCCAGTAGATTACACCTTCATGAGTCTGCTGCTAGAGATTTCAAAGCTACCCAGACCTGTTTATGAGGCACATGTTCAGTGCTTTTAAGTATATTTGATTATTAGAACAAATTTTTTGCTGAGTGAATACTTTTATACCAGTATCCCACAGCGTTAGGAAAGGTATGTAGTTGCCAGTGCAGGGAAAGTCAGGTTGAAAGAATGAATTTATATGCTGCTGTGATATTTTGGGATGAATTCCTGATGTGGGTTTCCCCCTGTACTCTGTGAATATATTTTATTACTATTGGTTAATGAAAACAGCTGTTTCAGACAATGGCTTAGCAGAGTTAAAACAAGCAGGGAATCCAAACAGAGATTATATATAGAGTAGGCAGAGCCAAAGAGATGCCATATAGGTGCTGAAGGAAACAGATGCACTGGAAACTTACGGGTAGGCTCAAACTCATGGTACTACACAGACTAATAGAAATGGGTTAATTTAAGATGTAAAAGTTAGTTAATAAGAAGCCTGAGATAACAGGCTAAATAGTGTTGTAGTGAATTTAGTTTCTATATGATTATTCGGGTCTCAGAAGTTGGGAAAAGAACAGGCAGCCTCCATTTACAGATCCCATTATGGAAGTGGGAAATCCCATATATCACAAGATTTCTGTAGAACTGATAAAGACTACCTAAAAGATACATACTCCTAAAGTTTTGAAAGTTGGGTTCCCCATAACTTGTACACATGTGGGTCTGTCTGTGAATTTTTCAGCTGTAGATTCGCTGTATAATTCTTGTGGTTTACATCAATTGACCACCCAAACAATATTGAGTATAGGTTCCATCTCATGGAGAGGGATTTGATTCAAATGATATATTGGTTGGTTATCCACACAGGCTTTGTGCCACCATTGCAGTATCATATCTTGAAATGGAACAGTATTGAAGTTAAATAATTTGTGCTTAGGTTGGAGGTTGCATTTCTTTTTTGATAGCAAGAAGAGTAAGTTCTGTACTAAAGACACTAGAACATAGGGGAAGACTTCATGTAGGCACTTTTTTCATGTCTAATTAGTTTTAGCAAACCTATAAAACTTATAGGGGCTCTGATGTCAATTTGTAAAGATCACCATATAGTCTTAGAAAAAGCATGGGTTGTTTATTTAGACCCACAGGACCCATTTGGCCTGCTCAGGTATAACCTAATCTCAGTATCCAAAGCTTCATTTCGTGATGAAAGATTTTCAGTTGGGGCTATGTCCCCACCATTATTTGGTAATTTTGATCAATTTCACAAACACATACATACACACACACACNTCTATTATGTTAGATTTCTATACTTCCCCACAAATTATGGCTAATTTTAACTGTGTCTCCTGATATTCTCTACCTTGTTCCCCATTTCTCTTACTCTTTCCTATTTGATCAATCCTTTCCAGTGTCCTTATCCATCCATATATTATAGTTCACTTTCCTAAGGAGACAGATGGAAAATATTTCATTGTGTCAATATACATTTTCTTAATCCATTGTTCCTTTAAGGAACATATAGGTTGTTTCTAATTTCTCTCTGTTATGAATATGGTAGCAGTGACCAGAGTTGAGCAAGTGACTCTTTGGCACGAAGGAGAATCCTTTGGTTTATTTTCAAGAGTATATAGTAGAATCTTGAGGTAGGTTGGTTCTCATCTTACTGAGGAACAGACACACTGATGTCCACAGTGACTGTACAAGTCTGCACTTCTATCAGCAATGGAGGAGACTTCTCCTTATTCCATATCTTGAGCAGTATAAACTGTCACTTTTGTTACTGATTTTAGTCATTCTTAAAAGTGTAAGTTAGAACCTACAAGTAGTTTTGATTTACACTGAATGCAAATGATATTGAATATTTCTTTGCTTCTGACTCATTTGAAAGCCCCCTATTGAGAATCACCTTGTTTAGATCTGTAGCCCATTTTTCATAGGATTATCTCGTTTGTTTATATCTAATTTCTTGAGTTCTTTGAATATTTTGGATATTAGACCTCTATCACATGTGGAGTTTTTAAAAACCTTTTCCTATTCCATAGGTTACCACTTTCTCCAATGACTGGCATCATTTGTTGTACAGAGATTTTCAATATCATGAGGTCCCATTTATTAATTATTTATCTTAACACTAGAACTATAAGTGTTGTGTTTAGAATGTTGTCTTCTGTGCCAATGTGTTTAAGGCTGTTCCTCATTTTCTCTTTTATGAGGTTCAGTGTATCTGGTTTTATGTTGGAGTCTTTGATCCATTTTGACTTCAGTCTCTTGTGCATGTAATAAATATAGATGTATTTGCATTCTCATACATTCTTTGAACATCTGTTTTAACCAGGACCATTTCTCAATGATGCTTTACTTTTTTTTCAGTGTGTTTCTGACTTTCCTAGATGTGTGGACTTATGTTACATATCTTACTAAGTCAGATAATGCAGACTGAGAGGCAATATCCCCAATCTGCTCCAAGGTAGTAAAAAGAAGACCTCAGAGTTGTAAGGTCTCAGGAAAAATTTTTATCTGAGATTTGTTAGACTTTTTATCTGATGGAAAAAATAAGGGAACACACACTTTCTGCTGGAAACCTAATAAAAATGAATATTCACAAGCTTTCCTGATGGTAAACTTGTCTTATACTTCAAATAAAATAATCTTTCTTTCTACACATTTACATACATCTATCTACATATCTCTCTTTACATACATATATCTCTCTCCTGCACACTTACATTTTTTAGATTTAGTTACAGCTTCTCCTTACTTACAGTTCTGTATCTCTCTTTACATTGACAATGAAGGAGTGTTCCCCTTACTCTACATCCTCTCCAGTGTAAGCTGTCAACAGTATTTTTGATCTTTGCCATTCTGCCAAGTGTAAGATGGTATCTTAATGAAAGAGATATCTTGATAAAGGGGACCATTGTGAGGTTAGGGAGAAACCTGGCACTACTGGAATTTCCAGGCATCCACAAAGATAACTTCAGACAAGACTCCAAACAATAGCAGAAAGGGTGCCAGAACTGGCCTTCCCCTGTTATCAGATTGATGACTACCCTAATTGTCATCATAAAACCTTCATCAAGTAACTGATTGGAGCAGATTCAGAGACCCACAGCTAATCACTATGCCATATCTGGGTTCAACTTGAAGACCAGAAAAATAAAGCAGCTAACTACTGGCTCTTTCCTCATCCTCAGTCCAAAAATTGCCATCCTGCCCCAAGGAATTTTCAGAATGAAACTGAGCCTGAAACATGTCTCCTCCTATCTTATATTCCTTTCCACCACTATGATTAAAATTATGCACAACTACTGCCCAGTTTCTCTGACAAAGTAATGTAGTTACTGGGATTAAAGGTGTATGCCACCACTGTCTGGTCTGTATGACTGATCAGTGAGGCTGTTTTACTCTCTGATCTTCAGGCAAGTTTTGTTTATTAGAATACAAATGAAATATCACTTCATGACCAAGCTCCGAGAGTCCAGTTCAAGAGACAGAGGAGTGATATATGAGTCAAGGGGTCAAGATCATGATAGGGAAACCCACAGAGACAGCTGAACCAGGCAGGTGGGAGCTCACTGACTCTGGACTGATAGCTATGAAACCTGCATAAGACTGAACTAGACCCTCTGAATGTGGGTGACAGTTGTGTGGCATGGGCACTCTGTGGGGCCACTGGCAGTGGGACCAGGATTTATCCTTATCACATGAATATGGCTTTTTGGAGCCCATTCCCTATGAAGGGATACCTTGCTCAGCCTAAATACTGGGAAGGGGTGTTGCTTGGTAATGTCTCAATATATTGTGCAAGACTTTGCTGACTCCCCTTGGGAGGCCTTCCCTTCTCTGAGGAGTAGATGAGAAATGGGATGGGGGAAGATGGGGGAGTGGGTGGAGAGGATAGAAGGGGAACTGGGATTGGTACATAAAATGAAGATAGTTTTTAAATTTAAAAAGTCAATTTTTTAAAGAACATATAAATTCAGCAATAGGTTGACCTCCTTGAGATTATCCTAAAATATTGCTGGATGATTCTTTTGAGGCATCTCTTGAATTCTACATACCTGCTATGAATTATAATAAATTATGTTACTGGTGTAATGTTTGTGTGTATGTAAAACAAATAATACATTGCTAGACAGATTAAACACAACTTGCAAGGCTAAATGAGTTCTGGGTAAATAATAAATGAAGTAAGCCTGAGTAATAAAAAAAGCTCAGTGTTATGCTCTTAAAAGGCTGTGTCCTAACAAATATTTAAAGCAAAATAACCTTGGACATATTTTAGACTACTAAAGTCCTAGTATTCCTTAGATGCTCTCAAGTTATATTGTCTAGTGCTCAGAAAACAATAACAAAAATTACGTGGTTTATTTTAACAATGCTAATAAGATGATTGGTCCTTTGCATGCAAATAAATCTTGAAGCTAATATCTGGAACTGTGCTAAATTGTATGCATATAAACTGTTGTTTATACACCAAAACTAATGTTCAACCATATTTTAGGATAGCAGAAATTAGAAAAAAAGGAGGTAGATATTCTCAATCCATTGCCAAATATTTTCTGTTCTTATTCAAATGTTTATCTGTTTTGTTGTTGTTTATTTGCTTGCTTGCTTATTTAATTATTTGAGACAGTTTGACTGGGTAGCTCATACTGACCTTGAACCCAAACTTCAGTGTACAGCCCAGGTTGGCTCTGAACTTTAAGAAATCATTTTATCTCAATCTATCCTGTGCTGGGTAGGCATCTCCCTGATGGCTAAGAATGTTGAACAATTATTTAAGTGTTTCTCAGCCACTTGAGATTCTGTTATTGAAAATTCTGTTTAGATCTGTACCCCATTTCTTAGTTGGATTTTTTATTTGATATCTCATTTCTTTATTTATTTTCTTTATTAGTCCTGTATTGGGTATGGGATTGCAAAAAGTCTCCATTCTGTACACTGTTGCTATTTTTTGAATGATGGTGTCTTTTGCTTTACAGGGGATTTCAGTTTTATGAAGTCCCATGTATAGATTTTTGATCTTTGTGTCTGCACTATATGTGTTCTGTTCAGAATGTTTTATTCTTTGGGAGTGCATTCAAGGCTATTCTCTACTTTGTTGTCTATCAGGTTCAGTGTTTTCTGGTTTTATGCTGAGGTCTTTGATCCACATGAACTTGAGGTTTGTGCAGGGTAATAAATATGGATCCATTTGGTTTCTTCTATATTCAGAAATGAGTTTAACAAGTACCATATTTGAAAGAAACTATTTTTTTATTATGTATTTCTGTCTTCTTTATCAAAATTAAGGTGTCCATAGGTATGTGTATATCTCACTTTTGTATGCCTGATTTAGTGTCTTGTCGCAACAAAAAGCTAGTAATTTCTAATTTTATGTATTCTTCTCAATAATATACTATATTTTTAGTCAGGCTTTTGGTCTTTTCAAACTGTTATGCACAAAATTATGTAAATTTGGTGATTTATAAAGTAAATTAATTTTCCCCTGTTTTAGAGACAAGGGATCAAGATACTGGCATCTATTTGAGAACTCTTACTGAGTAGGAGAATATGACTGCATCTGTGGAATCTCTACTATTGAGGTAATCCCACTTATTAGGCATCTGCTTTCATGGCATAGTCATCTTCCAACAGCATTTCTCCCTAGAACTATCAATTCATCTATAAGTTTCAAATAGTTAATTTAAATGTGGAACAAATAATCAGACTCCAGAATAGGATATCATAGTATTTCACATTGTTGGTATTATTTTCTCCAAATTTGCAGACATATTTACCCAACAAGATTTTTATTTTAAAGTTCTATATACATTTTAATATGAGGAAAGGAAAAGTTTTATTTCATCATGTATAGGTGATTGTTGGGAAAACTACCATAATGGAAAAACATTCCAAAATTCTTAAAGTTAAAAAAAAGATATTACTCAAACAGCATGGTACTTTGGTATAATTTATTTTGCTACTTTCTTATCCATATAGAATCTATATTCTTTTCTTACATGTTTGAACTTGAAGAGGAAATATTTTATATTTTCTTGTAAATTTTTTATCCAACATTACTTAGAGAAAGTGTTGTTGATTTTAAGAGCTTATATTTACATACTCTTATGATAGCATTTGTAGAGATGATGATAGTTATTCAGTTATTTATAGAATATGGTTCTTCTTGTCACACCTGTAGTAATGACACCTATGTGACAGAATGTTCTGATGGGGGAAGTAGGCATCAGGTGAAGGGCAAGAGCTCCCCGGAGTGATGCCCCTGATGGGTTCTTGGCAGTTGCCAGACTAATGATGCCTGACTCGCCTTCTCCTCGATCAATGTGTTTCTAGCCATGCTCTATTTGGTTTGTCTTTCTTTTTTTGTCCTTTTCTGTTATGGCTAATGCAGGATCCCTGTGCCAGGGACTTCATGCTTCTGCTCAGAAGGATGTTTTTTAACAGATCATTGAGTTCAGAGAAACCCATGCCTGCACCCCCACCTGAGATTCAGGCCATTATTAGACAATGTTAGAACACCCACGATCCTTAGGGGAGTTTGTGGATGCAGTAGAACAGAAGGAATTGCTAGGGGAAGATCAGAATTCAGTCTTTGCATTAGGTGGAATAAAAGGTAAAGTCCTTAGCAGTCAGCAGAGAGCACAACAGAAAGAAAAATCAATTCCTACTTGTACTCTCCCAGGGGGACATACACAGTGCCTCATAGGAGGCAGATGGTGGACTGCCCCTCGATGGACTAGGAGAGTGAAAAATTCCTACTCCCTCTCTCTTGGACTCCTCAGTATCTCGAGCCTGGAAGGAATGGAAAATAGAGAGGGACTTGATAATGAATCCTTGGCCAGAGAATGAAAAGAAAAGCAGTTTTAAAAAACTTTAAACCCGCCCTGCATTAAATTGTACACAGATTGGCCATTTAGCAAAGGACCTGAGAGAAAAGTTTTAAAAGTTATTATGGGACATTGACGGCCTTGAAAAATAAAAAAAAAACATTTGCCGCAAACTTATGGTGTGGGAAAGGTTTTTTAGTTACAAATCGCTGTGTCCTTTCT
>LOEQ01007457.1:51931-86804 GCA_001685075.1 Bramus lutescens | reverse complement strand
TGTAGACACATACAAAGCTTTGCTTAGTTTGCACACACAGCATTGTGACCAGCTGAGCTAGGGTTCTAGTCCTTGTGAGTCTCAGTTTTGTCATTCGACAGGGACAACAGCAAGGCTCTACAGATGGTGACAGGGTAAATTATAAGCACACAGCACATGCCACACAGTTGACCTTTGGTAAGAAGTAGCTGATGGAGCGTCAAGCCAGGCAAGACCTCAGGGGCCACCGGTGTGGTTGTATGGTGACTGTGTGACCGGAATCAGGGCCGTGGTCAGTTTCTACATCAGCTACTAGGATGGGGGGTGTGAGTCCATAGAAGAGCATTTTGCAAAACGTGAAGCCAAAATCTCAAATATGGGTTCTAATACTCTACAGATACTCTTTCCTCCTTACCCAGGAGAAAGAAAAAGTGTTTGTTGTGTTGTGGTACTGCCAAGCACTTCCCCAAAGACAAGCTTTCAGTGGATCAGGCAGTGAGGGCAGGCAACCTTGCCCTTTCCAGTCAAATCTGACTCTATCTTTTGAATGAAATGGCATTGCTCACTAATAAATAAATAATAAATAACCCACCTGTACCAAGAATCCTTTCTTCTGACAGTGGGATGGTTTCCCTGCAACAAAGCTTTGCTCCCATAGCAACCTCCTTCCTTTTACGTATTTTAGTGGTACCCTTTACCCAACATCCCTCCACACACATCTCGATAAGTCCATTAGGAAGGGAACGTGGAAGGCTGCGTGTTTGTTTGATGGGCATTTAAAGGGGGCACTGGAGTATGAACCAAAGTGAGTCCTTAGAGTGGACATGGCGGCACCCAGAGGTTCCAAGTCGCTTGTCTCTGCTACTGAAACCTCCCTGAGCAGGCGTCCCATGTTCCCCAGTTCCTAAGCACCTTCTGGCAGCCACATCTTGAGCTCTGCCACTTTTGCATGTGATCCAGACAGCCCCAGTTCACTTCTATCTAATGACAC
The DNA here is from genome assembly GCA_001685075.1 of Bramus lutescens. Lineage (NCBI taxonomy): Eukaryota > Metazoa > Chordata > Mammalia > Rodentia > Cricetidae > Bramus > Bramus lutescens. Next base: position 85,834 of record LOEQ01007457.1, on the reverse strand, counting down.
AAGTGTACTGACATTTATCATCTTCCACTTTCCAGAGCGGAGAGGCAGCCTGGCAGACACAGAGGACATACATCTCTGTGGCATTGCACCCAGCAGCTGACATGGGGGATTACTCCTCCTCTGTCACCCCTTGACACATGCTCCTTCACTCAGCGTTAATGACAGTCACTAGCTTGTACTTTGAACAAGGGGCAGAGAGTCGCTCCAAAAACCCACACTTCATGCAAGCTCTTCTTTCTAGGATAAGACTACAACATTTACAGACTCCATTCACATTTTAGGTATACATATGTTTCTGTTTTTTTTTTTAAATGAGGTGTTAATTGAGCCTGTACCTGGGCATGTGTGTTCACATATGGAAGTCTTGGATAAACAGCATATAAAAATACAGGTTATTTTCCTACAAACTATATCCTAATCTGGCACTCAGCAACACGCTCGCTCAGTACTCCATTATTAGGACTTGGATTTTTTGTTTGCCAATACCGTTTCAAGGACAAAAATTGTGCTAATGAGTCAAAACATTTTCCTTCTATTTAAACTCCTTGGTGCCCTAATGAGGCTATCAAATGAGCTCTGAGCAAAAGGGAAAAACATGACTCAACTTCTGGAGGCCCTGAAAATATTCTACGTAAACCAGCGCATTCCCAAACATTGCCTCGTTTATTCAGGTGCTGCCTCGTTCTTCTGGTCTTTTTTGTTTTCCAGTCACAGGACATTGTTTGGAAGGTTGAACAATGCATCTTATGTAACCCAGGCTGTCACAGGAGGAACCCCTCCCCCGGGTTATCAGCGGCTCTTGTTTATTCTGCTCTTGGGGAGTCAAACAGCCTTAACTGGCCAGTGAATTATGCTGTGGCCATGGCAGGAAGCTGACGACGCCTCCGTTTTTTGACTTCTAGAGAGACCAAGAAGGAAATGCTGGTGAGTGGGCAAAAGACACAGATAGGGAGGAAAGAGAAGGCCGCCTGAGAAAGGAAGAATGTATGTGGGCTTCTGTTATGATGGGAGTGTCACCCTGAACCACAGAGCGGCTCACTGAGTGTCATCCAAGGTGAAAAGGAAGGAAGGCCCAGGCAGAACTCAAGTTTCTAGGAAGAGTCGATTTTGCAAGAAGGAGTCATGAGGCAAGAGGATTCTATCTAAATATATTTGATTTGGGGATGACTTTCCTGTCCATGGGTGTTGAGGAGGAGGGAGCAAGGGTGATCTGTGAAGTAGGAAGAGAAAAACTCAGAGAAACTGAGCTGGAAGGAAGATAGGTGACGATGAAAAACTCTTCCAGGCAAGATAGCTGGGACCCTAGTCTCCCACTGGAAACTGCTCTGCCTTCTAATGCTTCTTTAGGACCAGGCTTTCTGTAATTTAAAAATGGCATCCCAAGTCTTCTTGTGGGAGGGTGATCCTTCTAGCCCTGTGGATCAACAGCAAATAAATGCTAGCATATATTCATACTGTGGAAACATCAGACAAGAGTCAGAAAGGATCTGAGCAATTTTCTAGGTAAATATGTTTTTCGGGGTCACAGCAAAAAAGAGTATTTGGCGACCTGGCATTATCATATCCCACTGAGAAGGCTAAAAACTGGTGAGATATTTCCAGAGGACAGCTTGGCAATATGTACCAAAAGCCTCAAAACACTGAATACCCTTTGCTCATCAGAGGGGTGAATTGCCCAGTAAACCTAGAATCTTTTTCACAAGGAATAAGCAATTATGGCTCTGCTCAAAGACAGCAAAAGTTCCATTCATCCACTATTGTTTCCTAACAGTAAAAACTGAAACCAAATTAAACTTTGACTAGAGGACTAGATGATTAATTAGCATATATTTGAAGCAAAATCCCATATAGTCATTAAATTAATATATAAGAGTATTAATTAATGGAGGAACTACTCATGCTACATCATTCAATCATCGACATTCTAAAACCATGTATTCATAGTTTGAATTCATAGAATGATACATACTTAACTACTGAGAGAGGGTTATTTTTATAGGTACAATAATAGTTTCATTTTCTTTCTTAAATTTATTTTTGACATACAACTTTCTATTAAAAGTTATTGTATTAATTTTGAGTGCTGATTCCTGCACCTAGATCCCACAGGTTTATCTCTGTGCAGTATGCTGTGTGTCACTTAGTATATCACGACATGGCTCTGCACTCACTCCATCTGCACGTCCCGCGTACCTATCTTTGAGTTCATCATTCCCCAGCACTGGAACCCCAACGATTCCAGTCTCACCGCTGCACTCTCTTACTAGTCCTTGTCTTTCTTAGCCTCTGCTATTCCTCGAAGCCTTCAGATCCACAGACATGAAAAATACCTGAGCCTTCACCTCTGCCATGTCCTCCCTGTCTTCCTCTCTGCCATGTCCTCTCTTCCCTCCTAGCTCAACTTAGTTTTCAAGGTCAACGATTAGATGTTTTCTGCCCAGACACTCCATCCCTTGCCTCTCTTATTTTTCATTTTATGAACTTGGAAAAAGCCCCGATCTTGGTTGATTGTAATTCTCTGCCTCATCTGCCGCTGTACCCATGCAGCTGAGTTTAACTGGAGAAACTAGCCATCTTGAGCCTCATCTCAAGCTCAGTGTGACTCACATCAAGTGGGAACTTCCACAGTTGAGTCTTCTTTAACTCCCGTCTCCTTTCTTATAGGATGAACCTAATCCTGTTTGCTCACAGAGAAAATAGAAACAACCAGAAAAGAGCTTCAAACACCACACGTATGTCTTTCCAGCACCCACATATGTCCATGCCTTCCTCCTCTCAACTGCTGTGAATGAGCACGCACTCCCAGCCAAAGCTACACCTTCCAGCTACACACGAAGCCCTGCACTGTTTTGGCCATTTGGGGGGCATTACCATGGCAGCTCTCCTCTCTCTCTCTCTCTCTCTCTCTCTCTCTCTCTCTCTCCTCTTTTTCTCTCTCCTGGCTTCACCCACCAGTGTATGAACATTGCTAGCTCTCCCACCCTGCATTTCCCCTGCCCCAGCTCTTCCTCTGGTCATAAGCCCATGCATTCTTCCCTTGATCACCAAACCCTTTGAGCAAGTTGTCTGTCTTCAGTTTCCACGCTCACCAGCACACTCTCCAGACTCCTCCTGATGGGCTTTTGCCTCTGTCGAGCATCTCCATCCTTACTGTGCAGAGTCCAGCTGTCAACCCACAGTTCTCACCCTGCTCCCCCTCGGCACCATCAACACAGGCCACTCCTTCCCTGTTTTTTTCCTCCCCACTGGCTGCTTTTTCCCAGCTTCCTTTGCTGCTTCATCCTAACCCCTTCCCAAGACCCCATGATGCTGGAGAATCTCAAGGCTCAGTCTTTAGGCTGTTTCTTATTTCTAATCCATGCTCATTTTCCTGGTGCCCTTATCCAATTTCATGTTTTTAAACACTATTGTCTATGCTTATACATCCCAGGTATGTATGTAGATCTGTATCCCTCGCTTTGCTCCCGTGGTCCAGATTCATACCTACATAGTCACTTACACACTCACCTACATAGCCAACATCTGTACTCATTTAAAATGTCAGAAAGCAAATTCCTGCTTTAACCACCAGCTCCATTTCTTCTCAGTCTTTTTTTCCACCAGATAATGACCATCCCATTCTTCTGATGGCTCCATAGAGAAACCTTGGTGCCATCCAAATGCATCCAAAAAAATCCCACTGGCTCTTTCTTAAAAATACAAGGATCTGACCACTTCCTGTCTATATCTTGCTAGCATCTTGGGGATGCCACTCACGGCCCTGACCACCTGTGTCATCTTTACCCTCATCTCTTTTTCTTTTCCCATCTATATGTCAACTTAAAAAAAGATTTATTTTTTTAAGTGTATAAATGCTTGCCTGCATATGTATCTGTGCCCTACAAACATGCCTGGTACCTACAGAGGCCAGAAGAAAGTGTTGGTTCTCCTGAAACTGGAGCTACAGAGGGTTGTGAGCCACCATGTGGGTTCTGGTAATAGAACCTGGGTCCTCTGCTAGAGCAACAAGTGTTAACTGCTGAGCCATCTCTCCAGCCCCAACAGAGATTTCCCAAAAGGCATTGGTATTTTGGAATAGCAGAACATTGGTTGGAATACTTGCTCCACACTTACTTATGGCCATGTTCAATGAGGTCCAGGCAAGAAGTTATTGACCTTTGTTTTGTTTTTGAGACATGGTCTCACCATGTAGCTTTGGCTGGCCTCTAACTTGCAATGTAGACCAGGCTGGCCTTGCACTCACAGAAACTAGCCTGGCCCTGCCTCCTGGGTGCTGGGATTGCAGGTGTCATCTATGACAGATTTAAAATATGGTCTTTAACTTCATTGATATGCCTCCTAGTGAGAGGCTAGGGACCTTCCTTTCCTAACTCTCCAGTTGGCCTTGTTGAGTCATCAATGGGTTCTGGCAGCTCCCATGACTGGTCATGTGGAATACTCGCTCTTGGGACCTGGACACCATGGGTAAAGCAGCCTTAGCCTGGGGATCATCTAGATAGATAAGATGGGGGTCCCTAGCTAATAGCCCACACTAAGCTTTCAACTTACTTGCCAAGGATGCCCTATTTAATGTCACATGGAATGCAAATAAACTGTCCCCACCAAGATCTGTCCATATTAAAGAGTTATGAACAAATTGATGTTAAGTCATTAACCTTTGGCACAGACTGTTGCACATGTGTAGAGGATCCACCATTACTCTCTGTTTGCCACTTGGCTGTCTTTGCTGCTCCCTGAACACGCAAAATGTTCTTGTCTGTGAACTGTGGCACTTGCTCTTGACTTCTACGTCCAATATACACACCAATCTCAATCTCTCTCCCTTGCTCTTTTACTCTCACTCCTGCTTGCTCACACACACACACACACACACACCCCACTCTTGAGTCGTTAATCACTGTTACGGTTGTCCCAGCACTGCCCCCTTCACCCGTTTTCTCCAGAGAAGCCATCAGCATCTGATACACTACATGGTTTACTTCTTTGGCTAAACCTCAGGGTGACAGGAACCATCTGTGTCACCCCCTGCTGATTCTCTGTGTTGAGGACAGTGTTTCTTGCATGGTCCCTCCTCACCTAAAAGGCATGATGGCATCCTTGTGGTAGATGCACAGGACCTTACAAGTTTGTCCCCTCCCTCTCACCCTCTCTGCTCTCTAGAAACTGACCTTAGTCCTCATGCTGTCCACCGCCTCCTGGACTACGGAAGTCAGAGACCCCAGGTATCTTCTGCACTGGAAGATGTTCTCCTCTATCTGGAGAGAAAGTCTTTGTGTCTTTGTATGGTATCCTGTGCTCATTTCACACCAGGGATGATTGTGAAACTTTAGGCTCAGAATTCCAGGCTTTATTGTGTGTGTATGTGTGTTTGTATGTATTTGCATATGTGTGTGTGTGAATGTGTGTATATATGTATGTGTGTGTATGTGTGTGAATATGTGTGTATATATGTATGTGTGTGAATGTGTGTGTATGTGTGTGTATATGTATGTGTGTGTGTAAATGTGTGTATATGTATGTGTCGGGGGAGGGGGAAGCATCATTCACCTGTGTGGGTGTATGTGGAGGCCAGAGTTTTTGTTGAGATATTTTCACAATTACTTTTCTACTTTATTATTTTTTTAGGCTAGGGTCTTTCACAGAAGCTGGAAATGACTGCTTACAGAAGATTCCAAAGAGTCTCCTGCCTCTGCCACCTCACACTGGGGTTACAGATGTGAGCAACGATACCCAGTTTTTACATGGGTGCTGAGGATCTGAACCCAGTCCCTCACACTTGTTCAGCAATCCTTTCACCACTGAGTTTCCCCCCAGTTCCTTTCAAGCTTCATTTTTATGAGCAAAAATGATAAGAACTTAAAGTAGATAATGAATGAGCAAGGATGAAATCAATGCAGCACTCCCACCGCTGACCACTGTGTAACGGCCACCCCCAAAGTCAGACACTACAAATGATATCATTTACTGACTGCGTTCCAGGCTGCAGTCTGAACAGGCCTCAGTAGGGACAGCTTGTTTCTGCGCCACATGCTGTCAGCTGGGGTAAATCAATTCAAAGCTGTCATGTGTGCCTGCACGTTCGTGCTTTTAGCATGTCAGGAAACCTCCTCTGTCTCACAGAGTCTGGCTTTCAAGCGTTATTTTATTAGGCTTTATTCTCAAAACAATTCTTGGAAACTATGAGAACCCACTCGCCTTTCTCAGGTTGAATGGTCAAGGAAGCAAAGAGCGCCTCTGACCCATGGGCGGAGACCCTCACGTGGTCATGTATGACCATTGAAAACCGTATCAGTGTGTTCCAAAAAATTCAAGTTATTTAAAAGAACATATATGTATTCATTCTTGAAGAATTCCATGCAACATACATTAATCATATTTACCCCCGCTCCTCTCAGATTCACCCCTACTGCCCCCCAGATAACCTACCAAGTCCAGTTTGTTCTGCCCATCTATTCATGAGTGCAAGGCCATCCCTGGAGCTTGGTTGACCTACCAGGGACCACGACCTTAAAGAAATCTAACTGTTCCTTCCTCAGAAGCCACCAACAGTCAATGACACCTCAAGGGTGTGAGCTAACAAATGCCTGCCCACTCCAGACTGGAATGTTGACCAGATTGATCTTGGGCAGGTCTTTCGTAGGCAACCACAGCTGCTGTGACTTCCTGGGTGTCACAGTCCTGTCGTGTCCAGACATCGGTGCTTCGCTCTGGTCCTCCCCTACCTCGAGCTGACTCTTCTGGGATGGTTCCTGGGCCTGGGCTGTGTGCGATACAGAGGTTCCAGCTGTGACTCAGGTCTCTGCTGATCTCTCTGCACCTTGGCCAGTTGTGCTCAGCTGCTGTTTTTAACCTATTGCGTTTTGTTCATTAATTAGAATTATCTCTTGTTTTAATGTCTGTTTCTGAAGAATATTGATGATGTATATAAATCTTTTAGTAAACAGGTAGATAAATTGATCAAGAATAGTCACTAAATTTACAATGGACAAACGTATTGTTGACTTTTGATAGGAGCACTTCACATGAACAACCTTTTTATTTATTTTTATTTTTTAAACATTTAAACATTTATTTTTTAATAGCAGTGGGTAGGTCCACTAATGCCAGAGCACTTATGTAAACGAAAACCAAAGGGAGTTGATTCTCTCCTTTATATCGTCATCGAATTTTTTATAATTTTAAAAATGAAAATGATATGAAAAGTATAAATATAAATGATATAAAAATTATAAATATCTATCACACGAACAAAATAAAGAATTTTTTAAGGATTTACTTATTTCTATTTTATACATGTGAATAGTTTGCTTGCATGTATGTATGTGCACTGTGTGAGTGCCTGGGGCCCATGAAAGCCGGAAAAGGGTTTCAAATTCTCTGGAACTGGAGCTGCAGATGGTTGTGAGCCGTCATATGAGTGACAGCGATTGAACCCGTGTCCTCTGAAAGAGCAGCAAGCTCACCTAAAAGCTGTCTCCTCAGTCCCGCTTTCTTGCGTGTTCTAAAGAGGTGGTCCATGGGCTGACGGGATGGCGCAGCAGATAAAGGTGTCCACCAGAGCCTGATGAGCTGAGCTCAATCCCTGGAACCCACATCCTTATGGATAAAATAAAAATAAACAAGTCTTCTTTTAAAATCCTTTGTTTTTTTAGATCATAATATAATTACCTCATTTCCCTCTTTTCTCTCTCTAAATCCTCCACGTACCTGCCCCTTTGCTCTCTTTCAAATTCATGATTCCTTTGAAAAATTGTTGTGATGTGTGTGTGTCATAGGGAAACAATGCATACCCACGCCCACACGTAACTGCAGAGGGGCTGGAGAGATGATTGCTCTTCCGAAGGACCCGGGTTCAATTCCCAGCACCCACATGGCAGTTCCCAGCTTTCTGTTATTCCGCTTCTGGAATACCCTATGCCCCACACACTCATGCATGCAAGCAAAACACCAGTGCACAGAAAATAAAAATCATTAAAAAATGCTGACATCTTATGGGATGTCAGTGATATTTTGGTTCTATAGAGTAATAAATTGAGACACACTGAGATCCCCAGCTGGGATTGCAGCAGGCACTCAGACATTTGGGTTTCTTAGGCCAGTCTTTACATAGGCCCCAGGTTATTGGCTGATGAGGCAGGGGCTGCGTCACAGCCTTGGTTTGTGAGGGGAGCATGGCTTCTATAGGAGCTGATTCCTAAGCTGGACCCTGAAGGACAAGTAAGAATGGAGTCTGGGGGCTGGAGAGATGGTACAGAGGTTAAGAGTACTGACTGCCCTTCCTGAGGTCCTGAGTTCAATTCCCAGCAACCACATNAAGATTTGGCCCTTGACTTACAGACAGTTAAATTGTTAAAAACTGACGTGTTAGCAGCTAGTATAAAAGTGCATACATTGGTCCAGGAAGGTAGAGGAAGTCAGAATCAAGGTCAGGTCATTAGTTCATGGAAGGCAAATGAGGTGGCCTTTGAGTTAAGAGCTGAAGGAAGAGGAAGAGCTGGCCAAACAAACAAGGAGTGGAAGGCACATCTCTAGTGGAGGAAATAACATATTCAGTGAACAAATTTTTTAAAAAAAGTCTTCTGCTTGCTATATGCAAGTTAATTTCATTTTTATGCCTCAATTTCCCTCCTGATAATTGGGTATAATGATTGTGCTTCTCTAAACATTCTTACAAGCACCGAAACGATAAACACTTCTAAAGCATTTAGAGCAACGTCAGTGCATTCTAAGTCCCATGCAAGCTTTTCTAAAGATAATAAGCTGACTGCTAACCAAACTCTTAAGTCTCTTACATGAACTGCATGCCAAGCCAGTCTCCTTCAATCTAAAATCCTGCCATCCGTTGCTTCTGCCCAAAGAAGATGCCAGACTTGGCATTTAACCCCACTGGAGTTCTTTCTGGCTGCTCGGGGGCTTTTATTTCCTTTCCACACTGGATCCCACTCACCCAGTCCCTGATACAGGAGGAACATGGGAAAGGAGTCCAGGGTGAGCGGAGCATGAATCCTGCGGTCATCAAGATGCGCCAGAGTCTTCACACTGGCACCCGACCAGCTCCAAGTGTCTCAAACATTTCAATGGAGCATAGAGTCAAAATTTGGCAAGCACATAAACTTAATAGCTGATCTGCAAACATAATTAGTACCAAACATAACTGTAACTGCCAGAGAGTAAACCCACGGGGCTGTTGTCCAAAGTCCTCCAGTTAAAAAGAAGAAGGTGTGAGGGCTGAGGCTGTGAAGATGAAGCTACTACAGCCACCGTGGAGCTGAGTGTCTGGTCCATTTGGGGGCTCTAGACACAATGCAGGGAAGCAAGTCATCCAAAGGCATCAGTGGGATCCTGTTTNTGGAGCTGAGTGTCTGGTCCATTTGGGGCTCTAGACACAATGCAGGGAAGCAAGTCATCCAAAGGCATCACTGGGATCCTGTTTGGCTGTTCTGATGCAGGAGATAAGAAAAGGAATCAACAGGGGAAATGTAAGATGCGGAACTATAAAAATAAACCCGTGTCCCTGACATCTGTGTTTGTAAATGCATTCCGTTTAAAGTGGTGGTCTTCCCTTTGCAGGGCCAACACCAAGATGACATCCTCCACGTTTGGTTTTTCCTTTGGCCCTCCCTCATCAGAGGGCTTTCCCAGAGACCTCTTCACTTCCAGCTTTTGTTTGATGTTCTCCATATAAGAGTGGTTAGGATTGTGGACGTTATGGATGGGGGATTGCAGAAAGTTGGCTTCTCTCCTCCTCCACTGTTCAGCTACTGAGGTGAGTGTGTGCTCCCTCATCTCAAATCCTTCCCAGCCCCTTACGCAGGGAGTGCCACTGTGGGCAATCCCAGAACAGGTTTGAATCAAATAAATGACACATGACGGGGTGGCCAGATGTTCGCGGGTGAGAACGGGAGCTAGGTTCACACAATTGTTCTGCCTGCCTCCTCGCTTCCCGCCAGGGTTCTTTCCTGTGGGCTGCAGATCTTGCTGCTAGCAGCTCCACTCTGCTGGCCTCCACCAGCCCAGCCTGTGCTCCAGGGGCCGCTCACAGTCTGCCTTCCTTTTCCTGTGCAGCTGGTGTTTGCAGAAGGACACGATTTGGAAGTTGATTRATTTACTTTGCTGTATTTTTTTTATGAATGGACATAAATATCTGTTTGTTCAAACAATCAATCAACTCCAGTGATACGTTTAGAATTTAGCAGAAAAACACCCTTGGTGTGCATGTGGAACGCTAAGACTTGGGGTCTGGGAATGCTCAAATAAACTGTCTCGCTCAGAGCGAAGTCAGAGAATTTGTTGCATCTTCAAATACAAGTCCAGCTGAATGGTTCATGTACTCTGCAGCCTGGGGCTCGTGAACGAAGCATCACTTTCAATTGTGGACGACCATGGCTGAAGTTCCTGTCACTTCCTTTTGTCTCTGCTGGCCTCACTTGGAGACTTTCAGGATGTTTATATGGCCTCAACTACAGAGAGAGGGAATATTCCAGAAAGAGCCTCCTCCTCTTGAGCTAACTCCTCCCCACAAATCCCTTTTTAAAAAGTCCCAAGATCTGAGACACAAACAGGGAGCTCACAGGAACGACAGATGGACTGGGACAGACTCGCTTTCTTTAAAGAGTTTATCCATAATTTTGAAAGCAACAAAGAAAGCCTTAAGGTACAGTCAGCCAAAAGCCACCCTCTCCTGCTTCTGCCATATCAGCCCCTGGGTTTCCCTGCCAGAAGAAACAATCACATTTCTAGAGTATTCTTTTAGAAGCATCCTACATAGATATAACATTCAAAGATAGGTTTGCTCCTTAGATGTACAGATAATAGCATACAATACATTGTTCTGTGTCTGCTTCTCCCCTCCCGCCCTGGAACAATACATCAGACAGTCTTTTTTTCTTCTTCTTCTTCCATGAAGCTGTCAGGAGAGAAGCCGCTCTTCAGCTCAGTGAGCTACATCTGGTTATGGCTTGTTGTACCGACAACGAGCGTGGTGCCAAGTCAAACTCAGCCTTCTCCACAGTGATTCCCAGCCCCAAAAGACAGAGGTCCTACTCAAAATCTTAAAACTTCTAATGGCAGCAAGAAGGGAGTGGGCATGGGAACAAGGAAGGCCTAATTGTGCTGAATAGAATGTGGTATGAACAGACAATTTGAAAGAAGAGGCACTTGGCAGTCTCGCAAAAGGGAAATCTGTTGCTTCTTTCTCTGCGTTGGTAACCAGAATGAACTCTCACCTGCTGTCAGGACATCGTTTTTGCTAGGCAGAGCACTTCTGGGTCGCTCAGTTGGTAAAGTGCTGGCTGGGCAGGCTAGCAGAGGCATGCATCTCTGACCCCTGCCCTGGGGAAGCAGAGACAGGCAGATTTCCTGACGTTCATTGGCCCCTAGCCTAAGGCCAATCAAAGGCTCCAGAGCTGAGCGAGACCCTGTCTCAAAGGAGTAAAGTGGACGGTTATGAAGCACAACACCTTCTGGCCTCCACGTGTAGCACATGCTCACACACACAGGCACACACACAAATGCGTGCATGCAGCACATAGGCACACACCCCTACACAAACAAGGAGATGCACCCACTTGTACACACTTCAAAAATAAAAATAAGTACTTAATTAATTAATTAAAAATATCTCTAGGAACAGTATGGCCTTAACAATGTGAGGCAGGCAGAAACAGGACAGGTTTTGGAATGAGGTAGATATGGGTGTTAATGCTCATATACCAGCTATTAGTTAATGCAAGTTGTTTAAGCTCGCATGGTTACACACACACACACACACACACATACATACATACATATATTACATAGTTTTACATATACAGGTATATACTATGTATTAGACATAATATATATTTAGTAGAAATGCATGCCTGATGGTGTGGTTAAGACAATTTTTGCGTTTTAAAATTAGGCAAAACTAAGCATGGTAATAGACAGACAACCCTGCCACTTGAAAAGTTGAGGAGGAGGGTCAGGAGTTCAAAGTCATCCTCCTCCATTACATAGCAAGTTCGAGGCCTCCCTGGCTACACGAGGCCCTTTCCTCAGGCGAGACAGACGTTAGCTTTAACTGTATTACTGCTGCCTATCAAACGACCTCATGGCACACACACTCGCTTCTCCACTGTGGCTGCACTCAGCTACTCTCACCCACGTTGGTCTAGCCTTGAAACCTTGGGTCAGGTTCAGGGTTGCTGACTGATGTCAAAGAGCCCCACTGCCCTGTGGGCATGGTCACAGCGGAAGGTAGAACATTGGAAGGCTGGTGGCAGTGGACCGTGTATCATAGCCTCGGCGTAGAGCAGACACACTTCTAGTCTGTCCACTTTGGCTTCTGTTCTGTTATTTATTTGTCTGCTTTTAGGCAGGATCTTGATAAGAAGCCCAGGTTAGCCTTGAACTCATTATGTAGCCTAAGCGAGCCTAAAACTAGCAGTGAACCTCCTGCTTCAGCCTTCCAAGTGTCAGGATTACAAAAGTTCAATGCAATACCTGATTACCCACATTCTGTTAACCAAAGCATCACACTGGCAAGGTCCAAGTCAGTGTAGTAAGAAGAATGGCTAACCATGGCACATATAGGGTACACCACCCCCTGGACAGTCCCCAGCACATAGCAGCATACAAAAATAAGCCTTATCACTTTGGTGTCCAATAGAGAAGAAATGGCACCAAATTCATGATGATTCCAAAATAAATACTGAAACTATTTTCAAAAAAAAATTTAAAAATCAGTTTGTAATTTTGTTCTAATCAGAGTTGACATATATAGCTCCTTGGTATGAACTTGAAAACAAGTGTCCCTGCTCAGTAGATGTACCTTCAGGGCCAACAGCTTGGCACAGGCAACAAAATCCTGCTTCCATGGGGACAACATCAGCTCTTCACAGAGCCCATAGCTGGAGGCTGGGTGGCAGGAGAATGGCCCCTCATTTGGGCTCACTGGGCAGTCAGTGCACAGCCTGAGCACCTATGCAATGTCATTGCTCCTGAGAGAGGAAGGTAACTCCGAGTCTCGTCCTGTATGCGGCTCTGCATCTGAGTCCAGACCTAGGAGACATGGTGACCTAGGAGCTTGACCCAAGCTCTGGGGCTAGAAGCTGGCACCACAGGGAAATGTCTGGATTCACACTTTACTTTCTTCCATTCTGACTGACAGGATAAGACAGGAAGGAAGTGGAGGGGCTTCTGAAGAAGCTTTATAAGACACCAAAATTAAAAGTCTGTGAGTGGATAAACCCCTTCTGGGGAGTGGGGTACAAGGCGATAACTTAGGGAAGCGCATCTCAGGGTGGAAGACTCTGCTGTGTGCACAAGGAAGTAACAGGAGAAAGAAAGATGCAGGGTTCTATCACAAGTTTCTTATTTGGAGATTAACTGGTGAAAGGTTTGAAAGCAATGATCCCCCTGGACAGAATACTAAGTTTCTCACCAAAGTCTTGTAGACCTTAATCCTAGAGGGGGTGGGGAAAGACAGAATGGGCAGAGGGAGCGAAGTGGGGCGGAAAGGAGAGAAGGAGGAGGAAAAGAGAAGAAGAGGAGGGAGAGAAAGGAGGAAGACAGTGGCTGTCGGCTCTGTTTCCCAGCAACAATTCTAGGGCTTGATACACACAACATGAGTGTGCATATGTGGGAAGGAAGAGGACAGAGTGATTGTGACAATGACCTCTGTGACACTGGGGATAGCATCCCCCAGAGAAAGGCAGGACACAGTCTAGTCCCCAGCAAGCACTTGCATATCTTACTGGCAGGGCCAGCGAACCCTCCCCTAAAGCATCACTCACCCATCTGGTCCATCCTTGCTTATCAGCACCTGCGATCTGCAGCCTCCCCCACAGGCATAGCAAAGATGAGCATCCCTGGCTCGCTTGTCCTACGCTCTCTTTGGTTTTCCTGTTTGCTTGTATTAAGAGTTTGTTAGATACTTCCTCTGAGGCCTACTTGCCAGCTGACCTGGGAGTGTTTGAGTAGCCTCAGTGACACCGCAATGACACTCTGAGGCTTCCCTGAGCAATTCTGAAACAGTCATATCTCCTCTGGAGATAAGAATGACAGGAGCTGCACCTGCTGTGGACACAAAGGCTCCTGGAAAGAGTTCTCCCTGTGGGACCATCTTTGGATGCTGTCTAGAAACGAGGCTCAGCCTCTTGTTCCTCTTTAAGATGTGGCTGGGTCCAGTCTGATCCAAAGCGCCCACTCTGAGGAGTGAGGTCCATCCTTGGGCCACCTAGACCCTTCCAGAATTATCCAGGACCCAGCTGCTGGTGCGGGGGATTCAATATTCTGGGAACAGCATGTTTATTTCAAAACAATCGTGAGGCTTGATTTGATATAGTGAAAGAAATTAGTGCTTGCTGAATACGGCCCAATTATTACTGCATTAATTCATCCAGATTAACAGCTGCCATTGGCTGGGAGGCAGTCAGGACATTTCAGTTGGTTCAGCTGAAAAACACTGTGGCTGTGAGGCTACCCCACCCCCACCTCCAAGCCAGATGACAGCTTCCTGTTTGGGTGACCTTCACAGCAAGGGGGGATGGAATTATTTTAGTGTCAACTGGAAGGGGACAAACTAAGGCTTGGTGGGACGAGCTCCCAAGTTAGCCATCACCTTGATACCTCATATGGGAGTCCCCTCTATGTGCTGTGATTACCATTAATGAATAAAGAAAGCGTCTTGGTCTATTGATAGGGCAGAATTTAGGTAGGCAGGGAAGATGGAACTGAATGCTGGGAGAAAAAAAAGGTGGAGTCAGAGATGCCATGGATATGCCATTGGAGATAGAAGTGCTGGAACTTTGCTGGTAGGCCACAACCTCGTGGTGATAAACAGATTAATAGAAATGGGTTAAATCAAACTCTAAGAGTTAGCCAATAAGAAGCTAGAGTTAATGGGCCAAGCAGTGTTTTTAAATAATACAGTTTCTGTGTGGCTATTTCGGTTCTGGGCAGCCAGGACAAACAAGTGGCTTTCCTGTTACAGATACTCACTTTAGACTAAGTCTGGGGTCCATGTTTTGAAAACAGAATAAACTATAACACGCTATAGGGAAATAGAGCCCCAGCACTTTCTGATCTTCTAATGGACCATTCAACTTAATATGTGAGTTTACACCCTAAGTGAGCAGTCAAAAACCTTCTCTACTCCAAGGAGCAATGACTGAGGACAGAGATTATCTGATCGCCATTAGGGAGCAAGGTAGATCTGGCCTAAGTTTATATGTTGGAGGCCAAACCCCCACTACCCAAGAGTGGGGCTGTATTTGGAAATCCAGACTTTAAAGAGGTGATTAAGATGACTGTTGAGTAGATGTTCAACTGCTCAGGGTTATCCAGGGAAAGAGGAGCGATACATGGGCACACCTACACATGCACACACACACACACACACACACACACACACACACACACTACAGAAAATTAGCTCACCCAGTTAGGGAGACCAGAAAATTTCAAAGCTGATGGGCTGCAGGATAAGCTGGAGGCCCTGAGAAGCTAATGGTACAGTTCCAATCCAAGCAAAAAACAAAAGTCTGGATATCCAAGAGAAATAAAAGTGTAAGTTCAGGCCTGAAGGCTGCCAGGTAGAAGCTCAGAGAGAGCCAATGTTTCAGTGAGCGTCCCAAGGTTGACAAAAGCCAAGGTCCTGGGCCAAAGGCTATCAGTCAGGAAGAATTCCTTCTTACTGAAAGGAGAGAAAAACCTTTTGTTGGCTTTCAATTGACTGGATGAGACCCACTCTCAGAAGGAAGAGAAATCAGCTTTACTCAGTCTGCTGATGTGAATGCCTATCTCATCCAGAAGTAGCCTCCTGCAGAGCTCCAGAAAAAAGTTGAACATGAGGGCATCTCATGGTCTACTTAAGTAGATACATGACATTAGCTTAGCCAAAGTCCAGTCCGATTGTTGTCCCTATCAAAAGAAAAAAATCTAAGCACTCAGACATCGGGGCATGTGTGTATAAAGACCACAGGAGGACACATAAGAGAAGGACTTCAGAAGACATGCACCTTCTGGTCACTTGAATTTCTGCTTTCAGAACTGTGGGAAAATGTGTTTGATGCTAAGACACCAAGCCTGTGGTATTTTGTTAGGTGGTATTAGAAAACCAACACCCTGTCCTGTAAGACCAAGAGTAGGTACCCTTTGGTAGTGGTCCTGTAGCCCAGTGCTCCTGGGCGCATGTCTTCGTCACAATTATTTTGGCTTTTTCTTATGCATTGGTCCCATGAGCACAAATGCAAAATGCTACCACCTTCTGGGAAAGAGGCAGGGGTCAGGGGTGGGGAGTTTCTCCTGTGGGATTTCAAGAAAGAAAGACCACTTGAATACACAACTTGTCCATGATTTGAATTTCATGACCACCCTGTCCTGTCAGAGAAGCTCAAAAATCCAAAGTCTTTTTGTCAGACTTTAAGTGAAGACAAGGGAGGAAACACAGGATGGATGCTGGTCTGCAGAGTGTCCTGCAGCTTGGTCAGAGGACATGGCTTCCCACTGAGGAAGTGGCACCTGGTGGATACTCCTCAGAACCTTTGGGGCTGCAATGGCCCAAAGACGGTTTTCTGAAATGGTACCAGTTGGGTTTTCTGCCGCTCCTAGGGTGTCCTTGGTACCATGGGGGATGCCTTGGTGTTTATTGCATCTTGTTGCTATAAGGTCCCATGAATTCTACCTGAGCCTGGGTTATGGGCACGGACCCTCTCGGTAAGAGCAGCTCTAGGCAGACTAGTCAGTCACGTGACCTGCTTCTAGTGTCTTTTGCCACATATGTGGTCTTGAATGAAGCTTTTCAAGTGGCAACCCCCCTCAGGCTCCATAGCTACCAGCTGCATGGGAGAGGAAGTAATTCCCCGTGGAACAAATTTCACCCTAAGCAAAGAGGAGATTCACTTCAGGTAGATAAATAGCCCCTTTGTTTGTTCAGCAGACGTCTATGTTTCTTAGAATAGACCATGTGGAGGCCTATTGCATGACTCACATGACCGAGCATGTGATATTAATTTCTGGAGGCCACTAGAACAAGGTGGCACAGAGTGGCTTTCAACAGAAAATTACTTTCTCACGGGTCTTAGAGCCTAAATCTGGCATCAGTGTATGAACAGCACTGGACTTCACCTAGGTTCTAGGACAGTGGTTCTCAAAGTTCCCAATGCTGAGACCATTTAAGGCAGTTTCTCATGTTGTGGTGACGCCCCCACCAGACAATTATTTTCGTTGCTACTTCATAGCTATAATTTTGCTACTGTTGTGAATCATAATGTAAGTATCTCGTTCACAGGATATCTGATATGTGACCCCTGTGAAGGGGTCATTCGGCCACCAAAGGGGTCATGACCCACAGGTTGAGAACCATTGTTCTAGCATGATTCAGTTTCTTGTCCCTTACAGGTGAGCCTTCCCTGTGCTGACACTGTCTCCTCTTCTGTCTGTTTATCTACCCTGTAGACCTCTTGACGTTGAATGGAGAGCCCACGTAAATATTCCAGAACAATCTCTTCATTACAAAATACTTAATTCCAGCTGGAGGAAATGGTCTAGATAGGATGAGTTACAGGAATTAGGATTAGAAGAGGCCACCATTCATCATCCCATTGCAGAAAGCCTTGCTGAACACTTACTCAAAACCCTCCCAGCTCTTCCCACAGAGGAACACCTCTTCCTTGCCCCCTCCTCCCACCCATTGAGTCACTAGCTCCCTGTCCAGAGTATGTAGCTCCCAAAGGAAGCATCAGCGCTCAATTCTTGTCTCTGCCTCCATTGCCAAAAAGAAGAGCACTAAGACAATACTTAACATAACTTGGCAGATAGGAAGCGGTCTTGTAGCTTGTTCAAGCTGCTATAATGATCATAGACTGAGTACCTTGTTTTTAAAAAAAATCTCTCCTGGTTCTAGAGGTTGGGAAGCCAAGGCCACATCACTGGAAGATTTGGCAGCTAGAGAAGACCTATTCATAAACCATGCCTTCCATCCATGCTTGTATAGGAGAAGTGTGCTATCCCTTCATGATCTTGAGAAAGAGTATCTTCTCAGAGGGCTCCATCCTCATGACAGAGTCACCTGTTCAGAATGTTCAGGATGGACCATCACCACAAGGGTTAGGGTTTTACCATGTGGATTTACAAGATCATAAAATGATCATACCAATAGTGTGTGCACAGCCTCAGCTCTAGCATCAGAGGGGGTCTAAATTTAAGTAGAGGCTCTGCCAGCTAGTATCTATGTGACCTTGTATAGGTCATTTATTTATCAGCACTAATCCTCAGATTTTCCCCTTTATACAAGAGTGGTAAGAATTTGTAGTTGTGTGGATGTTACAAAGATTAATAAAAATGCCTATCAAAAACACACAATATGCCATAGTATGTATTTTCTATTATGATTAATATCTGAGTAGATATGTCCTCTAGGAGTCTGCTCTTACATGTAGTGAACTAAGTATTGTGGGATTCTGGACAGTGTGCATGGTAGCCACCAACAAGCTAACTTCGCTCTCTCAGTCTGGTCGGGAGGCCACGATTTCTTTTCAGCTCCCATTGTGGGCATTTGAAAAGAGCAGTGTAGGCAGAGACTGTGCTTTTGTGTCCCAGCCGCTCAGGCCTGAATAATCACACAGAAACTATATTAGTTACAGCACTGTTTGGCCAATGGCTCAGGTATATTCTTAGTTCTTACATCTTAAATTAACCCATTTCTATTAGTCTGTGTATTGTCACATGGCCATGGCGTTACCTTATTTTCTACATGTCTTTTTTCCTCAGTGGCTGACTGGTGTCTTCTTGACTCTACCCGCCCCCTCTCTGTTCAGATTTCCTGCCTGGCTTTACTATGCTAAGCCATTGACTAAAACAGCTTTATTCATCAACCAATAAAAGCAACACATATGCAGAAGTACAGCCCACATCAGAGCAGAAATGGATTTCCTACAGACCTTGTATCTGTCTTATCCAAGATCATCAAGTTTTCAAGACTTTAAGGGACTTGTCCCGGCTGGTCCATTTCATTCCCTATATTTCTCTCCCTGGGTCCTGGGTTCTCACTTTGCTGGTCCATCACCTGTTCCCAAACAGACTCAAATTCACATTGCACTTACTGCTTCTCACGCCCTCCCACTCCCCATCATTCATGCATGCATATGCATGCATGCATGCACATGCAAAATGTGAAATGCCACACACACCATGCTTCATTTAGACACTAGGGAACAGGTGGTGAGGAGAGTACCCCGTCTTTATATAATGTAGAGATTAGAAGAGAGAAAACTGTTCGTGTTATTCTAATTAAATGTGCTTAAATTTCTGAAAGGAAAGCTATTGGGACATATAGGAGCCATGCAATCTACTTTATGGAACGTCACTCTTCTGCAAGAGCTGGATAAAGTCCTGCTCCCTCACTAACCAACCCTCACTTCAAATCCATCAGGACAGACTACTTCCTTGGGTTTTGATATTCTACTAAACAATGCTGAAGAGAAGTTCTCTTGAGTTGGACTTGGAGCTAAGTAACTTGTGTGTACGTGCGTGGTGCTGGAAATAGATCCCAGGCGCTGCTGAATGCTAAGGACTCAGGAACACTAAGCAAGTCCTCTCCCACTGAGCTCCAAGCCAGCCCCGAAGTCCTTCTCCCCAGTGGCTCATCGAACCCTCCTGCCACTCTCATTAAGCCAATCATCTCTACTCTTGTTGCCATGCCGAATCTTCTTGCCCATCTGTCTATTTTCTTCTCAGCCCCATCATTCTCAGAAACTGCATTTATTTCCTTATTTCCAGGTTATCTCTTTCCATTAGGACATGCAAGTTCTACCGGAACAAGCTACTCATATATCCTTGATTCTTGGCCATGTAGTTGCTATTGGGTCTTCAACCTGTTTCTTCGATGAGTTAATTACTGAATATAGTCACAGTCGTTTTGCCTGGGGAAGGCTGAGGTAAGATGTAAACCAGACATGCCACTTTGTGACTCCTGTTAGGGGGCCCCCTCCCATCTGTCTTACTTCAGAGCGGTCTCTTTACTCCTGTATTAGCTGTGTGGCTCTGAGGGCAATGGCAATCATGTCACAGTCATCTTTGCAGCCTCCTCCCTCCAGCTTCTGTAGAGACATGCCTTGCTCCTCAGACACTGCCCATATTTGCTGAGATGAACTGAATATGTTTCCATGACAACACTGGAGTAGGAAGAAGGATGTGAGGCCCTGCATGATTTCCCTGTCCTCTCTGTTGAGAACTGTATGACAGACCGCAGAAGATTCCTCCTCAGGGCTCCCAGCACAGAGGTCCCAGGCACACTCCTGGTCCAAGATGGTTTTGGGAAAGAGACACTACTCTAACGCTAAGATGGCTGGGTCTCCATCTTTGGCCCTTCTACAGGATGGGATCACTCACCGTCCTTGTGAAGATTGAGGTCCAAGTCATTGTGTTTCTTAAAAGATCATAGTCTTTATGGTATAGTGATTTTCTGGTCCCCTTCCATGGGCAGGGCTCACTGCTCCTGCCAGATAGCCTAGGCATTTAGTGGGAAGGCAATGGATGCATCTTTGTGGGAACGCCACTGATGCTTGGGAGCTTCCTGTCTGGCTTGATCCTCGACTTCTCACAAGTCCCTTTAGCTGTTTAAAACAAAACAAAACAAAAAAAGCAAGGGAACTTCACAAACTCCTGCACTGCTAAAGGAGACACAGCAGCAAAAGGTTTCCTTGGAGCTTGCAAAATATTGGCTGCTGCCATCAGAAAACCCAGAGGACCTAAAGAGAGAAAGTCAGCTCCCATGTACATCAGATGCTGGGCACCTAGGAGGCAAAGAACCTCCCTGTAACAATAGGGCAGGGAGGCACAGGTAGCAGGGCAGTCAGGGAACCCTGGGTTCCTCTCTCAGGGGCCCAGCCATAGTACTGGGAGCTGGCTCTGCTTCCCCACTTTCCCGAGAGCACAGATTAGAAAAGGCAGACTCCATTTCTAACCTGACAGAGAAGGCAGATGCCATAGGCTGTGACTTCACGGCATCTAGATGTCACCTCCCTTCCTTGTGATAGTCCCCTGTCACCTGAGTTTTCTCCATTAACACAATTACCAGAAGCCTCACAGGACTGGCCTTTGAGAGAATAGGCTCAGATGCAGCTTCCAAGAAGGATGAAGAATTACTATAAAAAAAAAAGTCTACAAGCTTTCTCTGTAAAGGGCCAGATAGACAGCCAGGCTCTGTGAACCCCAGCACCTTGGGCAACTGTCCCCTCTGTAGCTTTGTGACAAGGGGAGAGGGGCACCATCCCCTCTGTAGCAACCAGAGTTGCAGTGAAGGAACAGACAGATGGGTGGGGTAGCAGGAGGAATGGGTGCCTTCCTGTCACCCTTATTGTACAAATACTGCGAGCAGCTGGATTTGGCCAGGACCTGCAATTTGCCAATGGCTTCCCCTTGCCGCCTCTTTTCCCCCAGGGCTTTCCACAGGGAAGAAGTGTCGAAATGTTGTTTGTTGATATACTTTGCAGCAGCTAACAGTTTTAGAGGGACCAGACTGGTGGGTGACAGACTTCTCAGAGACCAGAGCAGATGGAGAGAGGACAGAGAGCCTGAGGACAGAAAAAGACAGTCCTCCGGCCTCAAATCTGCCACCTCAGCTCCTCTAACCAAATGAATCTCATTGGTTGTGGCCACAAATTCCCCAAGTCCCAGCTCATCGAGATTCCCTTGTCCCCTCTTGTGAAGCTCACAAGAGGTGAAGTCTGAGAGAACTGGGTGTCAGTGACAAGCAAGGAACACACAGCATTGCCATTCTTCCAGCGTTGACACTTACTTCCCTGTGTCCCTTCACTCTAGAAAGCTACTCTCTCTTGCCGTTCCAGGGGGTGAGCCAGGGTCACTGTCTAGACTCAGATGAACTGTCAAAGTCCTTACATAAGCTGTTCTTTAAAAAAGCCAGCTTCATTGAACTAAGTCCTAATTACCTTCTTTCTTCCCTCGCGGCAGTGACATATCTCTGGTAGCTATGGAATCTAAGATCCATTCTAGTAACCCTTTTCAAGACAGAATAAGCCAGGATGGTGGTGATTGCAGCGTGACTTTGAGGCGATAACGACCACTCTACTTCAACTATGTTGGAACTCTCTTGTCTTGGCTAACGGGAGGCTGAAATAAAAAGGCCTCTGTAGTATACACTCTTGGCCACTCCAGACATTTGGGGACTCTTCATCAGTCAGGATAGGCAAGGTTGTGCTACGATAATAAATTTCAGTTTCTTAATACTACCCAAGTTTATTTCTGGTCACATGTCCAGTGTGGATCAACACACAAGCTCTACTTACGGAGGTTATTGAGGGTTCTAGTTTATGCTGGCTTCATCATAGTATAGACCTTGTGGGTTATCTTGTTAGGGGAAAGGGCATGGATAATCTTGTTCTGCCTTCTCAAGTCTGTCTGGAGACTGTTTACCTTCCGTTGACCAAACAAGGACCACGTTACATGGGTGGGGTGATCAACCCACCTACGTGCAGGGAGGGATGAAAGGACTGTGAGCAGGCCTAATGCTTCTGCAAGACCTGAATAAGGTCAGAGGTCAGGGGCCTCATAGAGAAGACACCCCTGGGAATATTCTAGACAGTGCAGCGGAGGAAGGGTTATTCATTTAAAGGTTGTCCCCAAATTCAGTTCCAACCGTGCTCTTTATTCTTGCTCTGTCTCCCCATCACAGGCCTTCACTGCCGCAGATGGGGCTCCTCAAGTTTTCCTTCCTTGTTATAGTGAAGTACAGCCCTCTGACACTGTGACCAACAGGAACAGCACCTTCTTTATGATTCTTCCCCTAGGCCAGTTGTCACAGCCATGAGACAACTCACTAATATGCCAAACTACCTTCTGATGAAGCCCTACTGCCTGTAACAGTCACACACGTTGAGATTTGGGGGTCACACACGTCTAATCACCACACCCTCTTCTGTGTGACACTGATCCCTCTGTAGTCATCTGGGCAGCCACAGCTCAAGGTCAGGTCCTGGCCTCCAGCACACTGCACACTTCAGGCCCTTCCCACCTTAGCATGGATTCCTGTCCTGACACTGGCTTCCTTTACTCAGACACACAGTGTGGTATGGGACTACTCTCAGGGCTCAGCAGCGCAGAGCAAATGGTCCCCCAGGAGAGCCTAACGTAGGTGACCCACGGGAGGAGAGGAACAGTAACACTCCACCAGACACCCCAGACCAGAGAAGGGGTCAGAACAGGCCTGGGTTTCCCATGAGGAGATAAGCCAGGGACTTAGTATTTCTGTTCATGTTTTTACCCTACCAGGGCATGAAGGCTGGCCTGCCCTGTGGACACATGACACACGTGTCGCAGGATGTTCAGTGCTGCTCCTTTCTTGGTATACAATATGTCCTTATTAAATGTTTGGGGGGAAAGTGAATATGTATATTTAAAGAATAGTTCCATTTTCTTCTTTCCATCCTCATAAGGGTGATAAGAACTTGACCACAAAGCAAGCTGCTGACATGTGAAAAAGTCAATTAACTAAAGGGGAGGTGGAGGCTTTTGCTCTGTGAACAACCACGTGACCATCCTTTCAGAATTGGATTGAGGCCTGGGGAGAGTAGCTTTTGGATTCCAATTAGAGAATTAGTTTTTAGTATTCTGTCATAAATGCTGAGAATAGACTTTACAGCACTGTAATCTACATTTATCTATCTATCTATCTATCTATCTATCTATCTATCTATCTATCTATCTATTGACAGGTGCTCACTCTGTAGACTAGGCTGTCCTGGAACTCATTATACAGTATGGGCTGGCTTTCAAACTCATGGTAGCCCTACTGCCTTGGCCTCCCAAGTGATGGAATTGCAGATGTGAGCTGCCACATCCTGCATAGCACTTTAAATGCCTGTGAAAACACTGGGCAGAATGAGTGTGTGCCCTGCTTGCAGTGCTGGGTACCAAAGGCAGTCTATCCAAAAAGTTCAGCTATGCCAAACGAGTAAGGAGAAGTTGTTCTGGTCCCTTGTCTCTTTCAGAGGGAGGACACATTCACCTGTGTCTGTATGTAACATGTAGATACACATTAGAGTTAGATAAGTGTGGGGGATTTTGATGACATCACAGTGATGGGGCAAAGGCTGAAGGCAAGTCAAATTCAAACTAACATTTGTCTCAAATGCAAGTGCACCTTAATATCTTGGTCCCTTCCCACTTTTCTTCCTGACAGACATGTGCTGAAGTGAAGACATGTGGAGACCTGACCCACCTTCAGGAAAGACCTCGGCCTCTCACCCACCCTCAAATAAACAGAAAGGCGAGCAAAAGGCAGTACTGGCGGCACATCTATGACACTGTCGTCTCTGTACATTGGCTTCATTTCTACGATCCTATCATCTGCTGCATCTTCTCTGATGTCACCAAATCCCGCGACTAGTGAATCTCTGCGTATGTGTACATGTGAGAAGCTTGGCGTCCCCAAATACACATTAATAGAGTTTGGAGGTGGGCCTTTGAGAATGCTTAGCCATAGATGACATTGCAAGACTGGCCCCCACGATGACTCTAGGCCGGAATAAGAGGAAGGAGAGAGACCTCCCACACCTGACCACTTGCTTGCTCAGCTCAGTATGGAACAGTACATCAAGAAGTCCTTTGCAGCTGTTGGGGCAGATGTCAACATCATGATCACAGACTCCCTAGTCTCCAGAACTCTAGAATGTATGTGTGTGTATGTGTTTGTGTGTGTAATATATATATGTATGTATGTGTCTGAATATATATATGTGTGTGTGTGTGTGTGTGTATATAAAGGCCAGCAAAATGTCTCAGAGGATAAAGCTGCCTGACATCAAGTCCAAAGACCAGAGTTCAATCCACAGGAACCACATGGTGGAGAGAGAGACTGGACTGTTGCAAATTGTCTTTTGACCCCCTCCACACACGCACACATGCATTGTGATGCTCTCCCCCTTAAAAGAAATAAAATGAAAAAAAGGCAAAGAAAAGAAAGAAAGAGAGAGAGATAGGGAGGGAGAAAGGAAGGAAGGAAGGAAAGAAGGAAGG
Organism: Bramus lutescens; assembly: GCA_001685075.1. Taxonomy (NCBI): domain Eukaryota; kingdom Metazoa; phylum Chordata; class Mammalia; order Rodentia; family Cricetidae; genus Bramus; species Bramus lutescens. The sequence continues at coordinate 60,817 of LOEQ01007457.1, read as the reverse complement.
AAGGAAGGAAAGAAGGAAGGAAGGAAGGATGGAAGGAGAAAACCAATCAATAAATATAAGAAAAATGGACTAACCCTGCTTTCCAGCCTTGCATACTTCAAAAGCCCTTCTTCACGTGCTTAAAATCTTACAAAATATGGTGCTTGATCCCAGAGATATTTCTGCTCACATGCATTCACGAAGCACATGAGCACTCATGCCCATGGAATTTATGGTTTCATTTCCTGTTCCCGAGGAGCAGGGGGTCTCACAGAGAACAAGCAGCTAAGGGAGCCTCAATTACAGGACAAAGTGGGGGAACTATTTATCCTGAAGGTTGGCTGCCACATGTACTTTGAAGAAGTGACCCACTTCCCCTCATAAGCAGAACTCATGGTTCCAGGAACCAAGGTGAATGTGGGAGAGGCTTCTCTCAGTATTATACCTAACAGCCCCTTCCTGGATCCTGGCCTTCTGTCCTGCACTGGGGCTCGGAGGTCTGTTTTCAGAATGGAGAAATGTTTCCAGGATGTGACACGGAAGTCGCCTTTCTGATGTGAAAGCGGAGCCAGCCAGTCGGCCACTTAGGGCTTCTGATCCCTGTGAACTACCAAATAGAAAAGGGGGTGCTGGCTGGTCCCGATTAGTAAAAGAGAACATATTTCTTCTTTACACGCACTACACCTGGGACTCAAGGGATTCTCTGACGTATTTTGAGGTAGAAGGAAAGAGAAAATGTTATCTTCTATTGCCACGGCCCAAGGCTACTGTATTAGGTGAGCAGAAAGTGTGTACTGAGTATCAGCAGAGGAGTCACAGGGAAAGTTGGTAAGTTTTAAGCTATTTCCTCCTAGTTCCAAAGCCACCATCCTGCATTCAGTGCAACCGTCTCTGTCTACAACGTGTTCTTCATTAAGTGAGTGCTCTTCCCCTGGCCGTCAACACCTTCAGCAACCACAGAGACACATCCGCGGAACCGCTGAAGGCTCTTCCCCAAGTGCCCGTCCCCCTGAGCGTCCAGATTTGACGGTACTAATCTTGTCCCCACAGTTAAAGTGCTGGTTAGCTCGGTGGCACAGTTTTGTCCCTTCAGCCCCTCTGGTCCATGATGTTAACTTCCCAGATTAAATCTCTGCTGCAACAACAGCATGGTGTTTGTTTCTCTGGCCTGTGACCCAATGATGCAGAAAGGACACTTACGATCACCTCGCTTGCCATTTCTACCTCTTTTACTGAAGTTTTCGCCAAGACTTCCAGTCTCAGATAGCAGGGATGCCGTATTTAAGAAAATACAAAATGAAACTTTAGCTTTTCAAATGCCTTCATGGACATAGGAGTGGGAGACTTTCCAGCGAGGATCTTCTGTAAAACTGATTCGTTTTATTTAAAGGCTTCCCTCTTTGTATTTGGAGGTTAAATAAATGATAGAATTCATTATTCCAGCAAACAAATCATTTCACTTATTTTGGGTAAATTGCACTAAATGTGGTTTAATTACTGTGTCCAGAATAGCATTTCACATCTGTGGCCCCAGAAGCTGTTATAGCTCTGAACATCCAGAGAAAAGAAATGGAGCCCTCTTGTGGTCTATTTAAATACTACAGCCCTTGCTCCAAAGACCCCTTAGGGAACGCTAGCTTGAGAGATAGGGTCTGCAGTCCATGCTCCTTAGCGGGCTGCAGATACAGCATAAAAACACTAACACACTGTACGCAAGGTCACTGCTCAATGCCAAATTTTAGGTGAAAGTCTAGGGGGTGGAGAGGATCTGAGTCTGGGGGGCATACAGGTGAAAGAGAAATCCAAATCCCTGTGTTGTGAGAAGTCTTAACACAAGACTTTCTTTCCCAGGGTCCATACACAGGTAAGGCCCTATGTACAGAAACAAGGGAAACGCACTGAATTCAGCAAGTGATTGGCAGGCGGAGGAGGAGATGAGCAGATCTGCACATTACTGCCGTATTGTCGTCTGTGGCAAAAGACTAGAGTCCGGAGGCCCGGGGGCAAGCAAGGACACGGAGGGGAAGGCATGTGAACTTGGGATGCAGTGGTACAGAGTTCGGATGCCAGTCGAGCACATTCCTAGCTGTGTGACTGTGGGAAAACTATTTAGTAACCTCCGTCTCTCGGCCTTCTCTAAAATGAAATAGCATGATCTCATTCAAAGCAACTTATAGGAGCGGCTGTGAACACAAGCTGCGGAGCCAAGCTGGGTGGTGGCATCAAGGGGTGACTCTGCCATGACCTATGGTGAGTTTCTTGTCTTCTCAGGCATTGCAGGCTTGTTTGGAAGATTAAATGACCTCCCCGATACTTCTCCCTCTCCCCACCCCCTTCTCTCTCTCTCTCTCCACACACACACACACACACACACACACACACACACACTCCCAGGCATTGCGGGAGAAAATGTCATTGTATCGCTATTTAAAGAGCCTCCAGAGATTTTGTAAATGGTAAATGTGAAGTAAACGATAGCTTTAGCATTGGCTGCCAGTCATCATGGGAAACGCGCTTCTCTTTTGTCTGCCCACTTCTTTTCGACTCATCAAATCACATGAAATTGCCATTTCAATAGCTCAAAAAGTACTAGAATGTGACAATTCCTCGGACAATTCTAATGCAAACCAATGCTTGCCACCTCTAAGGAGTGTTGGTGGAGGCCTCGGACAAGGGAGAAAATGGAGCTTATTCATGCCACTGGACCCAGGGGCTGATGGAGTGTGTCTCCTCTCCCACCTGTGAGGACCAACACTCCGGGTAGCCTTAGTAGGACTTGGTCCTTAGCTCTCTGGTTCTGGCTTCGGAGGTGTTGCCTGAGGATCTATGCCAATTAGGCTCTAACTGGAGCCTCGGGCCCCATTACAGGGAGTTCAAAGGGGAGAATTTGGTATAGAATTGGAAAAGCTTAAAAGTTTATAGCTGGGCATTAGTGGCACACACCTTTAATCCCAGCACTCGGGAGGCAGAGGCAGAAGGATCTCTGTGAGTTTGAAGCCAGCCTGGTCTACAGAATGACTTCAGGACAGTCAGGGCTACATAGGAAACCCTGTCTCGAAAAACAGCATAAAAGAAGAACGTGCATAGGCAACATTGGTGCCATCATAGATTAGCAACCACTGGGGGTGGCTGCAACCAAGGATACAGATATTAGGCAGATTCATTGGGTAGAGCCAGGGCCACCTATAGGAGAGGGAAGAGGGTGATCCCGCCCTCCTGGAGCAGAGAGAAGAGAGGGGAAGTCTCTCTGCCTGCTCATCTGCCTCCTGCCTCCATCTCCAAGTCTCCACCTTTGGTGGCCTTCTCTAACACATTCGAATTCAGTTCTACAGCTTTGTATTTCTTCTTGGTAGTTATAACAGTTGTAGTTAATCCAAGGCATCCGTTTTCCAGCACAGGGTGTGTGGCTAGCTAGCCTTCCTCTGACCTCTTTGCCATAATGGCTTGCGCAGCAATGGATTAGGACAAGAAGAAGGGACTGCTGTTATGGTTAGGGTATTTACCTCCATAAATAGTGGACTTACTGACTGTACTCCCAAAATTCATGTGCTGAGATCCTGACCCCCAATCTGGTATTATTAAAAGGTGGGTCATCAGGAACTAATGAGAGCCTAAGCGTCTTGGAAACAAGGACACCCGTGGCTGGGGAGCTGGTTCCGGGTAAAGCGATGGCCCTTCCAGCATGAGACCTAGGTTTGGATCCCCAGTATCCATGTAAAGGCTGGGAGCAGTTGCTCCTGCAGGTAATCCCAGTCCTTGGGGGAGGCAGAGACAGGTGGATTCCCAGAGACTGCCGGCCTGTCAATCTCTCCCAGTCAGTGAGCAAGTGAGGTTCAATGAAGAAACCTTATCTCCAAACCAAGGTGCAGGGCAGTTGAGGAAGGCAATAGGGTATCAAACGCTGGCCCTCACACACAAGTGCACACACATACATGCACACAAAGAAATAAAGACACCGGGGTGCTCTCTTCACAGCCTTCTGTAGCAGGAAGACACCACCACAGAGGAGGAGCCTACAGCCCGAGGTCTCAAGGGAACCTGGTCACACCCCACCTTGTACTTCTCTTTGTACTTCCTCCTTGTCCTCCAGGACAGGAGGAAGTAATTGTTAGTAATTCTTTTTAGGGCACTTAATTGGTGGCAATTTGGCCCTAGATACTGAAGAGGCTTCTCCCACCAGGGTATCAGCTCCGCCCTGTGTAACTTCCATGGTAGGGAAGGAACTCAGGACACACTGGCGCGTGCACGCGCACACCCGCTCACACACCCACACACGCATGTGCACACACCAGCCATCAAGAAAAAAGCTGCCCCCTCTGTATGCCCGACCTCCCTGTGTCTCGTCCCTGAGGACATCCTGTTTGAAGTGGAACGCAGATACAACGATCTGCCCCACCTTGACGCTCCTTTGAAACAAGAGAGGCAGGGCGTTTGGAAGGCAGGTTTCCAGGGGCTGCTTGAAAGCTGCATCCATACAAATCCAGACGTGGAGAGAGGGTCTGTCTTCAAAGTACTTGGCCAAACTCATCCAAGGCAACTGCTTCATGGTGGCCACACGAGGGTTCCCCAGAGAGCATCCTTTCTGCCTCATGCCTAGGCTGCTCTCCACCTCTGCCTGTCCCTCAGGTGTATAGAACAAGTCCTTCCTACAGCACTATTTGGCTCTGTTCTGTCTGCTCTTCCCTGGGGAAGGGAGCAGGGGAAGCCTAGAGGTGGAGAAGCTCTCTGCAGTCCAGTCAAGGCCGTGGACATTCACAGCCCTGAACATCTTGTCATAAACAGTCACCGGAAACCTGCTAGATGCCGAACATAACTAAATGCGGAAAGTAACTGTTGGGAAATGACCACGCCGTCCCCAGGGTTCTGCCTCTCGGGAGCTCTGGCCGTGGAGACAAATAACGAACGCTTAGGTGGCGTGTGCCTGCCTCCGGCCAGTGGGGTGATACAGCCGATAAAGGCGTTTGTTCCCAAGCCACTGTGGATTCCACAGAGGAAGGAGAGAACACCTGAAAGTGGGCCTCAAATGTGCTAAGGCGTGTTCTGGACCACACCGACAACCAGACAGCCGCACACCTACCCATATACACACCCATACACCCGCACACTTGCCCATACACACACATACACTCATACACACATACATATACACCTACACATATACACACCCATAAACCCACACACTTACCCATACACAAACACCTACCCATATACACACCTGTACACCCGCACACTTACCCATACACACACACCCATACACCTGCACACTTACTCAGACACACACACTTATAAACACATCCATACACGTACACACCTACCCATACACACATACCCATATACACATCCATACATCTACTCATACATACACACCCATATACACACCCATACACATACACACCTACCCATACACACACACCCATATGCACACCCATACACCCACACATCTACCCCCACACATACACTCATACACAATACACCCATGCACACATCTATACACCCACACACTTACCCATACACACACACCCATACACACACACTCATACACACATACACACATACACCCATATACACACCCATACACCTACACATCTACCCCCCCACACTCATACACACATATACACACATACACCCATGCACACATACATACACCCACACACTGACACACCCCCATGTATACACACAAACACACCCATACATACACACACATGCACACAAGCACACTCAAACTCTCAATAAATGTAATTTTTAAAAATATAAAGAGTTTCAAAATGTTTCTCTTTTCTCCTAGGAGACCTTCCCTTGTTACGCCCAAGTGCCAAGGTAAGGCTACAGAACGAAATTGCTGTACAAGCTATGGCCTGGGGGATGAGACACCGAGAGGTACAGGTGACTCCAAGCAAACATGGAAACAGTGCCAAGCCTGGAGTGGTGAGGGTCCGCAATGGTGCTGTCAGAATGAGCATGGTCAGGGTCACAGGCCTCCTCGAGAGCAATTTCCCCGGGAACCGCGTCTACAGATGTACAGAACAAGCAGACACACCCATGGGAGAGCCAGTCAAAACCCTGACGGCTCTGAGAGCACCGCCTCCCAGAGTCATCCCGAGCCACCACGCTGGTATTATCGTAAGCACTTACTCGTGGCCAAGGCATGAGCAAGCCAAATTTAGCCCTCCCCACTACCCCAGAAATCTGCACTAGGTGTGTGCACCCCATCTTACAGGAGGAAGGAGCCTTAGCCATGGAAATAATTTCATCAACACCGCAGCAAAGAAGTACAGAGCCCATCATAGTCCAGGGAATGACTAAACCTCACATCCTTTTTTTTTTTTTTTTTCAAAATGAAAGTCTTTATTGCCAGCCTGTAGTTGAAAGGGGAACTTGACCAATCAGGTACCTTACAATTCTTATCCTTTTATGTACAAAAATGTTATCTTGATTGGCAATTTGAGTTAACAAGAAGTGGAATTATAGAAGCAAAAATAAAGTTTAGTGCATGTATGGATTTTTACTCAAGGACTTTCCCAGCCACATCCTGGAACCATTGACTTAGCGTTTGTTGCTGTTTTGGCAAGTGAGCTAGGTTTTGTTCTTGTTTTGTCAGGGACTGCTAACTGTATTTTGAGTTTCAAGACCTGCATGGTGTTTCTATCATGGTGTCAGTTGTGCTAAGTTCTTGGTGCCTACTAAGGTCTGGGAGCCATTATAATAGAACAGTAAGTAAGATAGGCATTCATGTTGGTGAAACTTTCTAGGTGTAGCTTCTGATACTCCTAGGAGACATAATTTCACAGAAAACTATATGATCTTGGCTCTTATAATCTTTCTTCCCATACGTCCACAATTAGCTCTGCAACTTAGGTGTAGGAGTTATATTGATTGGTATGTTTTCCTATAATAATTTTTCTCTGTTACAAAGAGAAATGTCCTTGATGTGCGGCTATGACTACACGTATCTGTTGTAAACCTCACATCCTTAAGCATGGCTGACGAGAGCACTATGAGACACGGTCGTTCACGAGAGACTGAGTGGTGTCACTTTGGTGGCCTCAGGACCCTTGCTTATCAGAATCACTTACCTTTGTCCAATATTATCGTAAGCTGAAAAGAAAGTTTGCCATGTGTTTGGAAGAGGGGCTCTCAGCCCTCGCTAAGTCACTAGCCCTGGTAAGTTATTCCTGGCCCCAGGTGGGCACCACACATAGATTTCTCCTTTTCACAAAAGATCTTTTACCTCTTTCAGATGATGGCACATCAGTTCTGCGCTTATGTTTCTAACCTTGGGAACTGGCGTTTTTGTCAACCATGAGGGACAAGCAGACTCTAAATCAGTGATTCTCCCCTTCCTAATGCTGCAAACTTTTAATACGGTTCCTCCTGCTGTGGAAACCCCCGATCATAAAATTATCTTTGCTGTTACCTCATAGCTGTAATTTTGCAACTGTTATGAATCACAATACAAATATATGACATGCGGCCCCCAAAGGGGTCGCAACCCAAAGGTTGACAACCGATGATCTAACTAAACACAGGCAAGTTTTACTAAGAGCCTTGTGCTGGTTAGTGCCAGGGTTCAGCTCAACTATGGGGTACATCTGGAATGTTCTCCCCAAAGTTCGTGTGTTAAGGGCCTGCCTCCCAGCTCATGACTCTTGAGAAAACTAGAAACCTTCAGCCTTAGGACCTGGTGGGAGGCTCTTGGGAGGGTTCAGATGTGAACCATCCCTTGCAAGCTCCAGAGTTTGACTCCCAGCTGATGGTGCTGATGTGAGAGATGACGGATTCTCCAGGGGATGGGACCTAGTGCTACAGGCCGGCTGCTGGGAGCTGAGCAGGAGGGTTGGTTCTTCTTCTGTCTACTCTCAACTTGTTGATCTACCAGCCATGCCCCAGGCTTCCACAGCCATGCCTTCACTGTGAGCCAAGACTAATCCCCGTCTCCCCACCCCAAGTTTCTTCCATCAGATATTTTGCACACATAGATGCAGCAGTAACTTATGCATGGGCTCATGGCAGGTAGAGTGTGCTCTCACAGGATCTATTCCTCATTCCTTTGCTTCCTGGGCATGTGGCGAGCAGTTTGACTCCACAGCGATGCTCCACGTTACCACAGGCCCAAAGCAGCAGGACTAAGTAAACGTGAACAGGAACTTTCAGAAATGTAAGCCAAAATAAACTTTTCTCTTTGTAAGTTGATTACCTCAACTCTTTGCTGTAATTAACTAACATAAGCCCCAAGCAATATGCCTCCTCTAAACAGATATTTGAAGGAATTAGGGGGCCTTGCTTGCTTCTGTCACAAAGAACCTGGCATTTGGAGATCCAGAATGAAGATGGTGACCCTCAGTGTAGCAGACACTCAGAATCCTTGCGTATTTCTGCTTATTCTTCCTCAAACAGCACCTGGTCCCTTGTAAACACTAGAAAGCTGCAAGAGCTCCAGCCATTGCATCTAAGTCCCAGACACGAGAGTGGGAAGAGTAGGGTCTAAAGAATATGTCTCATGAACTGACACCCTCCATGCACATTAAAGGGAATGTGAAGTTCCACATGACTTCTACATAGATCACCAAACAAAATTCCATCATTCCTAACAGCAAAGGAAGCTAGGAAATCTGTTTAATTGTTTGTATTGAACTATACATTTTTCTCTGATCCCTTTCCTTCCTCTCTCCTCCCCTTCTACCCTCTTCCATGGTCCCCATGTTCCAAATTTACTCAGGAGATCTTGTCCGTTTCTACTTCCCATGTAGATTAGATCCATGTATATCTCTCTGAGGGTCCTCTTTATTGCCTGGGTTCTCTGAGATTGTGAATTGTGTGCCAATTTTTCTTTGCTTTATGTCTAAAAGTCACTAATGAGTGAGTACATAAGATATTTGCCTTTCTCGGTCTGGGTTACCTCACTTAAAA